>CM008337.1:6699971-6711808 GCA_002525835.2 Ipomoea batatas | reverse complement strand
ACTCTTAAGAAACTTTACCGACCTCCGGCCAACAATCCCCAGCCATTGGATACTAGATATAACCCTTTTATTGGCCATGCCCAATAAGAGCGATGCGAGATTTTCTTATTGATTTTATCCTATAATATTCACCCCTTAGGCCCTTAGTCAATAATACTTGATTGTTTGATTAGTTCTTTTTGTATTTAATTGAAATGGATATTTTTTAATGCATGTGGGATTGACCAATTCACATTTAGACAATGAATTATTTAAAGAGATTATAGTGAACATTAGGAGGTAAAATTAATAGAAAAGTAATGCTATTTTTCTATGAAATAATTAAAATATATATTATAATTTAAAGATAAATGGTTTAAAATATTGAACAAATTTGATTTAAGTTGATTTACACTTTACAAAGATCAAAATAGAGTTGTTGACCTCCGTGCTATAAGACTATAAGAGGCTAAGAGCATTGGAGTTTCAACGAATTATAATGAATGATTGTTTTGGTGTTTCTTATATAAGGAAGGTGCAAATCCTCATGAACTAGCTACTAGGTGTTCCTTTCTTTTCATTAAAAAAATATTTATTATTTTTAAGTAATTAAATATTAGACATTATATTAGGTATGGCAAAAACTTTTGTGAGACGGTCTAACCATGAGACGGGTCGGGTTGGGTCGGGTCAAGATGCAAATGTAACACTTATATGCACAAATGTCATATTTATATGCTCAAATGTAATAATAATCAGGAATAAAATTTTTGTTACTTAAAAGGGTAAATGTAATACTTTTAAGGGAAAATACAATACTTTTACATTTCGATTTAAAAGTATTAAATTTGTCCTCAAAAGTATTATATTTGCCTTTATAAGTAAGGGGCACTTGACAACATTACTTATTATGAAAAATATATTACTTTAATTTTTCTCTTATAAGTAACAAAAATTATATTATTGATTAGTGTTATATTTGCGCATATAAGTATGACATTTGCACATATAAGTATGACATTTGCATGGTGCTTTGACTCGACCCGACCCGTCTCACGAACAAGGATCCGTGAGACGGTCTCACCCAAGTGTGACCCATTAAGTATTACATTTAACAAAATATAAATGAAGTTTAAATGGAATATTACAATTTTATGAGTTAGAAACGCATAGCTAATACAAGGCAACTACTAAATAAATATTTGCAAACCCTATTGAAGTTCTCTCGTCTTTGGTTTTCTTCACGGCCGCCGCCTCCGTGAAGCAAGCGGATCGGAGGCGGCGTCCGATCGTCTTCCCCTGCTGTCATCTCTACCTCAGACAGAGTCCACCTTCATTGTCTTTTTTACATTCACCGTTTTCTCCTCCATCTCTATCGCTACTGATCATTACTCTCTTATTTTTGCATTGTTGTTTCCATTTGCTTTGTTTTATTGGTTTAATTTTGTTTGCAGTTTTTGTGGTTTTTCCTCTCGTTGTTTTGACGAGTTTCTTCCTCTCGTTTACTTGGCGAGTTCTTTTCTTATAATGCGTGAAACGATAAAACTAGTCGATCATATCGTACGTGAATCTCATCTTGGGTGACAAACATGACAATGAAAAAGAGACTCTTATGAACTATGATATGCAGTTCATCCTGGTGGAGATATTGTCAATGGATAGAAGAATGACGATGGAGATATTGTCAATGGATAGAAGAATAGAAATAGATATTCAGGTAGTGTGTAAAACTATTCAACTAGTGTCAGTCTTGGGTACGTTTGACCAAATCATTAAAGAAGTTTTAAGTTCCTTCAAAGAATTCAGCTTCAAATTTGTGAAACAATCTGCGAATCAAGTTTTCTATGCTAGAGAAGTTGTTTCTATGTCTGACTGTAAGAAATGTTTGACCATTCCATCGATCTTTATTGTAAACGTTTCAGCCTATGATAAATGAATTACCTTCTTTATTTTCAAAAAAGAAAGTACACCTAATGTTAGTTAGAATATTAGATTAGAAATGTGAGTTGGAGTTATACTCCATATATAGTTTGTTTAACATTATAATTTCATGGTTAATACAACACCTTCTTAGTTTCTGCCTCCCCACATAAAGCCTAATTCTAATATCAAAAGCATGATGCATGCTATCACGTTTAAGTAGATATATTTATTTAAATTAATTAACATGTAAAGAGATTTAATTTATCACCAAGCTAAGTCATATTCTAAACTCAAGCATATGTCATATGATGATGAATTCTAATATATTTGTCAATCATTATTCTAGGTACCATGGTACAAACATTTGTGTGAATCATAAATAAAAATTTTATTTTTAATATACTAAAAGTACATTATTTGTATACATAAAGTATATTATTTGAAAATACATAATTTTTTATATATTATCAAATAATATAACTTCAGTTCACAAATAATATATTTTTAATATATTAAAAATGGTATATTGCATTCATTACAGCTATGTGGACCCTGGTCCACACAATAATTTGTCATTGTTTGTGCAATAGTCTCAATTAAGAGAATCATAGAGCATTCTTATTAATGCATATTTGAGAGATATTAGAACAGTAGCATCCTAGGTGGAGGAGAGAGAAGTTGGAGAAAGAAGGGATGGGGTTCATCTGCAAAATAGGGGATATTGGAACAGTACAAAAAAAAAAAAAAAAAAAAAAAAAAAAAAGGAAGGGAAGACTGTTGTGCGCGTCTAGCGCACAGCATGCGCACTGCACGCGCCAGGTGGGCGCGTCAGGCGCGCCTGACAAAGTCTTTTCTGTTTTTTTTTTAATAAATACTATTTGTTTTTTTCTTCTTCCCCATTTTCTCTTTCCTAATCTCACTTACAAAAACTTCTCAATAACCGCGAAAAAACTCCATTGATAAGGATGCTCTTAACCAAAACTAAAGCCATGACTTTCTAGCATAGAGTTATTCTCTACCCCACTTTGCCTCTTTCGAAATTTGTTGAAATATTTTTATCTCTTGAATTAATAAATATTCCATAATCCTTTCAAAAGAAAAATAAATAAATATTCCGTAATAGATCAGATTTGACATTTCATTTAACTTAATTACTTTTTTGTCGCCATAAGTTTTAAGCAATATATGTAAACCATTTTTCCAAACCATGCAACAATTATTCGCGAACCATGCTGCAGAACAACTAGTGCACCGTGCACGTACATATCGACAATCAATATACACAACTTTCATCATTTAATAACAATATACACACATGACATCCATATATAACAAGGTAGAACAATTTTATTACAATATATATAGCTTAGGAGTATTTATTACATTATTTTGCATCTCCTGCGGGCATGTATGTATACATGATTGTAATCCCCACGTTTTGCACTAGTAAGCGTGACAGAATTTTTGTTTCATTTTCGATTTAAGGCACGAATTGAAGGTCGTCATAATACTTTGTGATCCATCCCTCAATGATCTTAAGCGATTTATTGCGCTGCTTCACCAACCATTCTGGATCTGTTTTGCGAGCCTTAAGTACATCCGACGCATGTGCTCCTGTAAATCAATATAATTAAACAAAATGCTTGTTTTAGCTCATAACATAACCTGCAACTTGTGCATCTATCTATCCTGTTTGGAGCATTTTTTAGAGGGTTTTGACTTTTGAGGGGGATTGGATGATGAGGGAAACTCGCATCTACTATTTGAGTGTGTGTACGGGATAAACCTGACCTTATGAGACAAAAAATCACAAGGTGACCGAGGTAAATCAGTTTCGGCTGTACATAGTTTACTGACTCGAACCATAAAGGCCAATAGACTGCTCCTATTAAAAAATGAGTTTGGAATTCCGGAGTTTACGCGTCCGGAGTTTCAACTCCGGACGCAAATTGTCCTATATTTTTGATCAATTTTTGTACTAGTGGAACCTCGTGATTACCAAATGAACAATCTAACCAACTTGCTTTGAAGGTTTTGTTTACTTGGAGGAGAGACAAAAAGAAGAACTAGGTCCAACTACAAAGACGTGGATTTTCCTCGGGTTTAAAGGAAAAAAAAAAAAAGGCTAGTTGGCGCTATTGAACCTATAATATATAAACATAAATGTGCAATATAATCTAATTATCAGCTTAGACTTTTAGTTGAGATAGAACATATGTTTCAATTTAGTAAAAAGACACTATGGTCGGCCTGCACACTTGGGACGCGTTGAACAAATAATAATATATAAACATAAATGTGCAATCTAACTATCAATTTAGACTTTTAATTGAGATGGAGCACATGCATCAATTGGCACTACATGCTCACCTAAAGAGCGCTGAATCTTCATCAAGTGCTTAGTGAGCGCGTTGCGTGGTCACCATTAATTTTTAAAAAGATTTAGGTCCTTTTTGGTAAATATTCAGCCTATCAGTCAATTTTGGCTTATTTGACAATTATTAATTATTTGGTTAATAAGCTTTTTGTAACTCCAAAATACTAAAATTCAAAATGCTACTCAAAGTAGCCTTTTCAATTAGCTTTTTGAGTAAAAAAATTATACCAAACAGCTATAAGCTAACAACTAATCTATCAAACAACTTTCTACAATCAGCCAATATTATCAATTAATCATACCTTTTAACCCAATCAGCTAACAACCATTTATCAAACAGGACCTTAATCTAAAATTCACTTTGCTATTGGCATAGGGGATGCTCTTATCGTATCAAGGTTACATACGAGGTTTTGGATTACCTTTCTTTGTAACAATGGCTACTATACTGCGTGATATGTCTTCCAGAATCCTACAATTGAATTGTAAAACTGTGATTAAGAACAAGTATCAAGTATTTTTACTACTCTCTGCTTAGATAATAAAGAATATTAATCATAGTACCCTCCAGTACTCCAAGGATCTCTCAAACCACTAGTGAAGATAATGTTACTTCCAAATCTTTTCAGCACAAGCTTCATGTCCTATATAGTCGTTGAGTATAATAAATATATAAAATAATAAATGTATAATCGTATTATCAGATTAAAATATGAAACACGTACTTCAATTTATCAATAATACACATACTCACATGAACTCCAAAATAATTGTTCATCCAATAGGGTCTTGGAGGCAAACCATATAAGCTTTCGCAATTTTTTATGTAACTTTCCAAATGAAATGGAGGTGGTGGGAATGAAGTATCAACGCCAAAGTAATTGAATTTGAACACCAAATCGCTGCAACTCTGGAGTTGATAAACACAGAATTACTAAGATTACTTTTCGTTACGTGATTGCACCACAACGGCTCCCAGATATGTCTAGAATCGTATCCGGTATGGTACAATCATGTAGTAAATGTAGTGCAATCTTTCAATAGTTCGCATGCAGGTTTACAGGTTAAGGTTACTTCGCACCTAATCATGGACCTATATTTGATTTTTTTTTGTGAACCAAACAAACAAAATGAGACGAAGGCCGGAATACCTGCCAACCCAAACCTATGTCTGTATCATCTTCATTGTGTAGCAGTTTGCTCTCATTTAGATAACAAGAGCTTTTGCCTTCAACGGCCACGATACCAGAAAATATCCGACTCAGAACATCAATTCCTTTTGAACCCCCATTGATGGCACGACATATCATATCAGTTGGTGGCATGTCAAATGTAGCAGATTGATAATACATATGCTTTAAATACGTCACAATTTCAGACACGTTATTTAATTTCCTAATGAAGAAACCATATTTTTAAATTAATTTTCATAATTTCAGTTTAAAGAAATGAAAAACAAATAATTACGCAGCTTGAATTTTTACCTACAAGTCTTGAATTTTTGACTTAAAATTGAAAGGCCATCAGGCTTTGAAGCCACTTTATGAATTTCATCCCATGACGCCTTAATCGTTTCACTGCAACTTTGGCTGGAGTCCTGCATAATGTACGTAATTAGCATTCCTAGTTTCATATAATTACTAATTAGAGTTCACAGAACAACACAAACAAGGGGCATAACTGTTAGGTCACTGGTTTGAATTCTAGTGAAGGTATTGACTCTTTATGCATCAATAATAAGTTAAAAAATTGCGTATATATAGATGCAACAGCGTAACAGGGTCAATAGTACTCTGAAAAAAAATACTGACAACATTAATTAAAAAGGGTTTGTACTTGGAAATCGTGGAAAACAGTTCGATAGAATGCATCTTGTGGAATATTTTCGTCCAACAAAAGAAATTGTGCTGATGATGCCAAGGCGCCCACAGCGATATGTGGATACTTCAGTCGAAACCAAGTTGCCAGCACTGAAACCAAATCGTTTCCAGAAATCCAAACAGAAAATATATATGTTAAAATATATTATATGTACAGCCATGGAATATGTATATATGCATGTATAAACCATTAATTAATTAGCTCACTTGCTCCATATGATGCTCCAACAACGATGATAGGAGAATAGGTTGCTGATAATTCCTTTTAGAGGTAGAGCAGCAATTCAGCGTAATCTGCTAGAGCTTGAGCCGAGTTAAAATAACCTCGGAGAGTTTCATTCTTGAGTGCTTCTCTTTGTGATGATACGAAAGGAACTGATTTCCCATAGAATCTATGCTGAACCATACAAAGATTCATGTTAAAATATGTGCAACATCTGGCAACATCTCTTATGAGACTATTTCACGAATTTCTATCTGTTAGACAGGTCAAAATTTTCATGAATATTACACTTTTGCGTGTAAGTATTACATTTTTATTCATAAATCACTCTTAATTAAACTCTTAATATTATATTTTGATTTAAATATATTACATTTTGCAATCATATTTTCAATGAATCAATTTATGTTTAATTACTATTATACTTTTTCTAATAAGTAACTCTTCAACTCCTAAATATACCCCTAAATATTTTTTTTTTCTGAAAAGTATTACACGGTTCTTGCTAACAAACAATTTATCCATGATTAATATTATATTTTTCAACATAAGTATTATATTTATATTTTAACCCGACTCGTCTCATTAATAAGAATTTGTGAGACAATCTCACAAGCAACAAAATGACGATGAAGGTTGAACATAATTATATAATAATAAATGGACAATCCGACTATTAATTTAAATTAGTAATTCTCAGGATCGAATCTCGTCCCAAATAAGGGTTGAAATAATTTGTTGAAATGGGTCCTGGGTGGACTAGGTAAACTTCGAACCAAGTGGAACTGGGAACTGAGGTCTAGGTGGAACCAAGGTGGAATGAGAAATCGGGGTCTAGGTAGGACAAGGTGGACCCAGGTGGAGTCAGGAATCAGGGTCTAGGTAGAATGAGGTGGAACCAAGTGGAGCCAAGAACAGGGACCAGTTGGAGCCAAGAACTAGGGTCTAGGCAGAACGAGGTTGAACCATGTGGAGGGTGAGACTTAGTGGAACCATGCGGAGCTAGGAACAAGGACTAGGTGGAGCCAGGAACCAAGGTCTAGGTGGGACAAGGTGGAACCAAGTGGAGCCAGGAATCGAGGTCTAGGTGGGACTAAGGTGGAACTAGGAATTGGGGTCTAGGTGGGACGAGGTGGAACCATGTGGAGCTAGGAACCAGGGTCTAGGTGGAACTAGGAACCGAGTATAGCCAAGGTGGAACCAGAGTCAAAAAAACAAATAATAATAATAATAATAATAATAATAATAATAATAATAATAATAATAATTCAAAAAAAATCCAACAAAAAAAAAACCCTAAACCCTAAAAAAAATCATATTCTTGAATTTGGTATAGAATTATACCTCTATATAAATCATTAGAGCTTTGAAGCGAGGAGCATTGTCAGAGAGAAAACCAAGATAGGTTAAGGTGCCTTCAAGTGACATTTCATTGCCAAGATACACGAAAATGGGGGCGTTCTTATCTGCGCCTCCCCAGTATGTAGAATCGATCATATACCTCTGTGGAAATGTTGCAAAGCTTTGAGGTTGGAAGTTGAAATGGTCGAGTGTCTGGTTATAGTAAAACATTTGCAAGGCAGATGATGATATGGCATCATCGTCTTGTCCTAGGTTTCTTCTCAAACCGGGAAGATTATTGTTTGGTTTTGCCATGGCAAGAATTGAGAATACTAGAAGAAGTAGCCATTGAAATACTAAAACTGTACCAGCACCCATTACAGAATGCTTGAAAATACCCTGCTTTGATGAGGAGAATTAGTGTTCTAGCCATAAGTATATATATGTACAGGTACAAGACTTACTATGTAACAATACTGTGTACTCTAGGACAATGCAACCTTATCAAGTTGGTCGGACATGCAGTTAATATAGTAATGAAAAATTTTTAAGTTTGACTTCCCCGATGGCTTTCTTAATTTAAGCCGATCAACTATATACAATCTAGGCCTATTTACCTCTTTGTCATTTCTTGCCGCTTAGGATTTTAAAGCGGGTTTTACTCCTAACACACCTTTTATGTATAAAATGCAGACTTTCTAATAATTTTTTTTTAAATGCTGTGTACTACTGTCGACTGGAATACATTATTTATCCTATGTTGTACTAAAGTCCACCGGCTTTACAATTTTTTTTGGAAGGTAAAATAACATCTATTATTAAATCATATGGGTTTTACATTAAATAATTTTAATAAAAGAATTTTTGTACTATTAAACCTCAACGGTCATAACTGAATATTTATGAATGACTAATCTCTCTGACTTTGAAGCTTAGCCATTAAGTCTGTTGATTAATTTCAAGGAATTGCTATTAATTAAAGTAATATGTAATTATATAAAACTTGAAAATGTCCATAGACAATAGCAAACAATGTGTCGAAGTTAACGGTTTATTATTTTTAGTTATGTCATGGAAATTCAAGAGTAAACTGTACTGTTCCACTGCATGCGTCTGGACAATCTAATTTGGTAACTACAAATTTTCAAGTTTAATTTTCCGTGAGAGTGGTCTATTGGTCTTTTTAATTTGAACCGGTCAGCTATGGACAATATAAGTTGGTTTACCTCCATGTGATCCTATATCAGTTAGGGTCACAACTCACTAAACGAGATTTACCTAGTATACATCACCCTTAGAAAATTTCATATTTCGCTCGTGACCCAAAATACAAATTTTAAAAAATTCTAATTTAATAGAAATTTCAAAAGAATTTTAGGGATGTTGATGGTGATATGATGAGTAAGAAGTTGTACTATTTGTAGGGTGCATTTATTGGTCAAATTGGGGTTAGAATTGCTTTATTTGTGCTTTAAATATTGGAATAAGATTCAAATTTGTCACTGAATGTAACCTCAAAGTGCAATTAGGCCACTAAAATAACAGAAAAAGTGCAATTAGGCCACTGAACACTCCAAATGTATGCAATTTCACCTGATAGCAGGTTACCATCCATTTCTTCATGTTACCTGCTTACGTGGACGGTGTGTTGGCATTTTAAAAAAATAATTTAAAAAACGGTGGCCACCCGGTCACCCCTTCCCCGAAAAAATAATATTAATAAATACCCTTGCCACGAAAACCTGCGGATGAATCAAATTTAATTAATTTATTTATTTATTTATTTATAATTATTATTGATCGTCACCTGCTCCCCCTCACCGTCAACGTCGTTGCTGCTTCGCTTGGTGAACCAGAGTCGCCGGCCAAACACCGTTAGTAGCTAGAGATTAGGGGTTGGCAATACGGTCTGGATTATCGAACCGAACCGTACTGAACCGAACGATTTAGTAAAAACCGAACAGTTCGAGATTATTGTATATCGAACAGTTCGGTCATTAACCGAACCGAATCGAAGGTTTAGTAAAAACCGAGCCGAACTGAATTCGTTTTAATAATAATAATAATAATAATAATAATAATAATAATAATAATAATAACAACAACAACAACAACAACAATAACAATAACAATAACAATAACAATAACAATAACAATAACAATAATAATAATAATAATAATAATAATAATAATAATAATAATAATAAAGAAGTAAATCTAAGTCTCTTGATGCCTACTTCATCGTTAAGTTCATATCCTCATTGGTATCTCTATTAAATTCTTTATTTGATTTCTTTATAGTTTATTCTCTACTTTGCACTTTTGTTGTTTGTTGCAATTGTTCTTTACCTCACAATTAGTATTTAGTAGTGTGTTTAAACTTTGAATTGCTATTTTGTTATATAATGTTTAGACTTTGGATATATATATATTATTTGATTATGTGAATATGTATTGTTTGGTAGTATGTCCAGAAAATAGGGAAATGTTGAATTTTAGGATCTTAAACCGAATCGAATTAAATCTGAACCGAAATCGAACTGAACTCTAACGTTAAACCGAATGGTTTAATTTTCCTAAAACTGAAACAAAAAACCAAACCGAAGCCCGACAAGCCCACCCCTACCAGATCACCGCTACTATGCGTTGTAGGAAGAACAGATAAATTCGGCGATGGAGGACGAGGATATATACAACAGTAGCACACGGTTGTTCAACGTAGGCGGCGGCCACCTCTACGTTTTTTTTTAATTTTAAAATTTTTAATTTATATTTTTAAAGTTTATTTTTAAAAATTATTTTAAAATGCCAACTTACCATCCACAGGTAATAACCTGATGAAATGGATGGTAACTTGCTATCAGGTGAAATTGCATATATTTGGAGTGTTCAGTGACCTAATTACACTTTTTTATTTGTTCAATGACCTAATTGCACTTTCAGGTTACGCTCAGCTGCTAATTTGAATCTTATTCCTTAAATATTCAAATATGTGATAAAGTTTGTTGGAGAACTATTTTGGTCATTTTTATGTTTTGAATGTAAAAAGGGTTAATTCAAGGGTAAATTGGAAAAAACTAGAGCAAAAGTAAGATCGAAGTCAATTCTTTGCTATTATGAGGCACATTATGCTTGTAATAGGGCTCGTGACACTCAAGTTCAAAAAGTTTATATGTGTTGTTACGAGCCTCATTACACTCGTGACATGGTTCGTAATGGGAAGCAATTAAAAGAGTGTTATGCTACCACGAGCAAGTATCACCCGCACAACAATGTGTCGTAATAAAGGTGACAGTAATAATGTGTTTACCGGTATATTATTTGAATGAGTATTTGAATACAATATTGAGCGTAGTGCTCAGTGTACAAAAGAGTTCAGTATGTATTGTCTAAGTTCAAGTGTCGTAAGAAGTGTCCCCCCCACCCAACAAGTGTTGTGAGCCTTTTTATCTCCTTCAGCTCAGTAACGGAGCGTTAATGCTAAGGGCTGAGGAGCCGTTGAGCATTAATGCCTTGAGCTGAATGTTGGGTGTTAATGCTGAGGAGCTTGAACGTTGAGGAGCTAAACGTTGGTCATCAATGCTGAGGAGATGAACGTTGGTCATCAATGCTGAGGAGTCGGACCGTTGCGCATTGATGTTGAGGAGTGAGGTGTCTTGGGTAGTTTGAACTGTCTTAACAATATTTTGGGTATTGACAATGGTACCGGATCGGGTACCCAATTACCCTGTCACTAGCCCCCCACTCCCTAGTTAGCGAGAATGGCTGAGGTAGTTAGGGAGTAATAGCTTGGCACTTGTGCTGAGAACTTGTATGTTGGATCTTCCAATAACCCTGGTAAGTTAATTTTTTTTTTTTTTTACGCATCCTCACCTCGGCACCGTGCCGGGGTCACGTAGCTTGTGACTTCGGCACGGGGCCGAGGTCGCGTGACCTCGGCGCTGGGCCGAAGTCACGTTACGGCTTGACTTCGGCAAGTGCCGAAGTCATGCCACGGCGTGACCTCGGCCAGCGCCAAGGTCACGCGGTAGCGTAACTTCGGCCAGCGCCGAAGTCACGCTACTTCGCCGCGGGGCCGAGGTCACGCGGTAGCGTGACTTAGGCGCCAGGCCAG
>CM008337.1:6676080-6687458 GCA_002525835.2 Ipomoea batatas | reverse complement strand
TGCCAAACAAGGCTGCTGCCTAACCTGGTCTGCTGCCAAACAAGGCTGCTGCCTAATATTACATAAAATATTTCAACAAGTCATATGAAGAACTGTGTAACTAGTTATGGGTTAAAGTTCTTGCCAAGTCATCTCTACTTAACATCAATTTCACAATCCTATAGAATCAAGGCTTAATTGGCCTAGATCTGGAAGAAGTTTGTTCAAATCAGTCGAAGAAAAGTAGTACAAGGATTTAACTGACAATAAACACAAAACATACCTCATATAAGTGGACCTTATTTGAATCTTTGAACGCATCAACAAATGGCACACTCCAAGAATGAATCATTGGCTGTCAAAGATGTAAGAATTATAAGAAACAGTGTGTACAGGAGTTCAAATGGTACATGCTTAGATGTACCGTATTATTTACGTGTCACGTAGTTATCTCCAATTATGCATTCCTCTTCAAGACAATCTAAAACAAAGTATGGAACAAGTATCCTTAACCTTTTTGTGGTAAATCAAAGATTCGACCTTTCAAATATATACAGAGAACAAAGAATCAACAAAATTTTCAGGGCATCCGAATAAACTGAGATTCAAATTAACTAATAGAAAGCTTGAAAAGGAAGAACAACCAAGTTTAATGAGAGCAACAGAGAACACAAGCATTAGAGATAAAGTACGGTCAAGTAAAAGAACTTCTAACCTCCGAGCTTGCGCGAAAAGAAAGACACAACAATGATGCCCTTGGCACATCAGCATCAGTATCTTTTCCACTGCACATACTGGGCAGCTTAAGGCTCGAGCCGTTTGAGTAAGCCACCTCCAACGCAGGAAACTTTACAGCAGATATTGCTGGTATTATAATCTTATTCGCCATTGCAATCTACAAAAAGTTGCACAACTCCAAAATTACTAACTTCAATAAAATTCAATCAAGCATCTTCTACATAGCATAATTTCATACCTTACCACCATGTTTCTTCATTTCTGACATGTCAGCGAAATAACCCCGGCTCATTTCATCCGTACTGCCCTAACTCCAAAAAAGAAGTTGAATACCCCATACAATTAAAATTAAACTCCATGATCCCATTAGCACTTCTATATGGTAAGATACACCAATAAACTTACAGCCTCGCGCGTTCTTTCTCAATTGCAGCCTTGTTTCCAAGCTGCAACGTAAAATGGATTTTCAGCACATAGCAACCAAAAAAAAAAAAGTTAATCAATTTTGAATAACCAAATTAGTTCATTCAGATAAATTCAAGTATATTATCGGGAATCTGAAGACGTGGAGGTTTCCGAACAGACCTGGTAAATGTCGAGGAAGCGGGTGGAGGAGCATTGATACGGAGGATTGTGTTGAGAGATGAGGGGGATCAACAGCTTGTCTTGTCTCATTAACGAGCTTCTTGAACTGAGAAATGCAGAAGCTGAGGATAGTCTCGTCAGCCTCAACATCTTCAAAGCTTTTCTCTGTGAGTGTGGAATCTGATCGATTCAAACTCTGTTTCTGAAATAGGTTTCGGGAATTGGGAGTTGCGATTGAAGACGACGAAGAGTAACGGAATTGGGTTAATTTGGATCTTTTAAAGCCAGGGCCTTCTTCAAAAAAAAAAAGCCAGGGCCCAATTCATCACGAATCTTTGAATTATGGACCCAATTAGGAGGTCAGATTGAAACCCACTTGTTATGTCAAGATAGATTCGAATTGATGTTCATTAACTTTAGAACTCTATGTTCACAATTTTAAAATTTTGTGTTCACAAGTTTTGAACTCTATGTTCACAATTTTTGAACTTTATATTAACAATTACACAACTCTATGTTCACAATTTCAGAACTCTATGTTCACAAAATATCAAAACTCTATATGTTCACAATTTCATAAATCTATATTCACAATTTCATAACTCTATATTCGATATCATGCGCCAGTTTCATTTAATACCGGGTACGGTCAGCGTGACGACGAATCCGAATCAAGATTGTCGTATGACCCCACAACAAATGTGCATAAGGCATGTATGGTTTTCACTGGGTTTGATGAACTAAAAAAAAGTTGTGACCATATACCATATCCGAGATTATCCGCCAGAAAAGGTTATTCAAAACAAACCACAAGAAAAGCATGAGGTGGCGAGTGGTGTGTTCTAATTTCAATTTAGGAGAACAATCATGTTGTTGGTCATTTTCTGCACGAAAATTGCAAGGAGCATATGATGAATGGAAGATCACAAAGTGCAGTGACAGCCACATCTGCCCACGTGATTTCATCCGAGGTGGGGTGGACAGAATAATTACAAGTGGACTAATTGCCGATCTGATTTTCTGTAAGATCGGCGTTGATCCTGAGTACAAAATAAAACACATTCAAATCGATGTGCAACAACAGTACGGGATCGATGTTACATACAGAAAGGCTTGGTACGAGCGACAAAAATGCATTGAGAAGTTGCACTGCAAATTTGAAGAATCATACTCAGAACTGCCAAAGTTCTTGCATAAGTTGGAGATGTCCAACCTAGGTATGGGGTCTTTCTTGCCCTATTGTTTCAAAAGATTTCCGTTTGTTTCAATCGTGTAGGAAAAAACACCACTTATCATACTAAATTGTGATTCACCAGGTACGATTGTTGATATTCAAGTAACGCAGTCAGCACGAGGCCTAGAGTATTTTGGTCCTTTGAGCCCGCTATCGATGGTTTTCGATTTTGCATCCCTATTATTGTCGTTGATGGTACACACCTATATGGCAAATACAAGGGTCATCTCTTACTAGCGGTGGTAATGAACGGTAACGTGGAAATATTCTCATTGGCGTACTCAATTGTTGATTCTGAAAACGGCTGCAGTTGGACTTGGTTTCTTAAACAACTAGCAACACACGTGTTTCCAGATTGATGTAGTGTTTAATACGTTGCCTGAATTACAACGCCCTCGTGTCAAACGTCGCTTTTGTTTGAGACACATTCACAATAACATGATGACCAAGTACAGATATAAAGGATTGAATGCCTTAATTTGACAAGCAAGCTAAGTACTCTTTCCAAATAATTAATACATTAATTTAAATTAGTGTAGTACGTAACTGTATCTACTTGATTTAAATTATAATTAAATATTTATTAATTAGATAGCTAAGTGATTTATTAAATAATACATCTAATGTAAATTACTCTTTTTTTTTTGAATAAAACCTATTGAAGCACAAGACCACTGAGGCTCAAACCCACCACCTCCCATATAAAGGGAAGGGTTTGATGCCACTGGACAACAAGATCCTTGACATGTAAATTACTCTTTAATTGTATATATTTATTTAAATTAGTTTGCAAAGTTAACACATTTAATTTAAATAGTGTTTAATTTTTTTTTAGTGTAGTACGTAATTGTATCTACTTTTTTTAAATTAGAATTAAATATTTATTAATTAGATAGCTAAGTGATTTATTAATTAATACATCTAAGTAAATTACTCTTTAATTGTATATATTTATCTAAATTAGTTTGTAAAGTTAATACATTTAATTCAAATAGACTTTAATTTTGTTAGTGTAGTACGTAACTGTATCTACTTTTTTAAAATTAGAATTAAATATTTATTAATTAGATAGCTAAGTGATTTATTAATTAATACATCTAATATAAATTACTCTTTAATTTTGTTAACTAGGTACTGCTTAACTGCTTTACAAAAAGCAGAGTTTTGAAATGCAATGCAAATCATACAACAAAGATGGCCAGATGCATACAATTACTTGGCAAATATTGTGCCCGAAGCTTGGACATTGTCTCATGATGGGGGTCACCGGTTTGGCATAATGACAATCAATTCATCATAATCTTTTAATAATTCTCTTAAGGGTTGTCGGATGTTATCGGTGACGACAATAGCAAGGTTGAGTTTTCACAAGTTAACCATAATGTTTGCAGACAGGCGTACAGCTGGCCAAATGATGCAAGAAGCTGGATTGCGTTGGCCAAAAAAAAAATTGTGATGAGTTATCACAAAGAGAGCAACAGACAAACAATGCAAGTATTCAAAGGTATAATGATGCAATTGGATTGTATGGCGCTGCTCTTGATACTGGACACATTTTTTATGACACTGAAGTTTATTTAAAAGTAAATCTGAAAAAACGTACTTGTAAATGCGGAAAGTGGAAAATAGATGAAATACCTTGCGCCCATGCAATTGCAGCTTGTAATTTTCGCAGGGTTGGGTATTATTCACTGTTGCCACAATGTTTCACAATTGAATACTAACGAAGGAGTTATGAAGGTGACTTTTATCCACTGACTTCAAATAATCAGTCATCAGTGGACTACTTCAGAAACTTGTCTTCCACCAGTATACGCTATGCGTCAAGAACGCCAAGGGCAACGACAAACACGTTGCTTTCCGAATGAAATGGATTATGGCAATAGTAATAGAAAATGCAATTATTGTAGGGCACGGACCCACACTTCAACGCAATGTCCACGTTTTAATATTGTAATTCATTATGCCATTGTTACTTAATATAATTGTTACTGTGTGTGGTATATAATTTGTTAAGCAACTTAATATAAGTTCTATTGTCACTTAATATATTTTATATTGTTTTTTTTTATAACAAAAGGCATTTGTGAAGTAAAAAAAAAAATTGTTCATTTTTGTATAGCATCCCAGGATACCATGTTTATGATATCAGATTTTTATGGAATTGAATTGTAAAAGTAACATGCATTCAGAAGGCCATGTTACTTCAAAATTATCCACTAACACGAAGATACATGGGAAATTTATCTTCAGACATAGAAAAATGTAGAGAATATAGATTTTACATGTATCTCAGGGTGCCATGTTACTTCAAAAAGTACCCACTCCGTCAACACGCTTGATTTTGAGACGACGGAAAATGGGATTTTAGAGGTAACATGCATCCCAAGGAGCCATGTTACTTCAAAAGTACCCACTGGGTCAATAGTATAAGATATATAGCTACACGATTCCCACTTGCATGCATGGGGAATTGATTTCTCCACATATGAAAACGGAGCAATTCAAATTTAACAGGTAACATAGGAAATAAGGGGGATTTATATTTTTGACCCATATAGGGAATTGATCCCTGTGAGTGAGTCATACTTCTTACATTGTAGTATCCGTTCATCAATACTTTTCTCAACCTGTTGAAGCACAAAGAGTCAATTTTGAGATCTCCTCCACTGAGACTCGAACTCATGACCTCCCATTTGAGGGTGGCCACTACATGCCAATTGAGCACAAGGTGCTTGGCTGAATATAATTTAATAGACCTGCAAGTTTAAATTTTTTTGCATATTTGTAATAATATTTTATTGTCTTATAGGGCAAAACATATGTTGTTTTCGTTGGACGTTGTCCAGGAATATAGACAATTGGAATGAAGCAAAAGCTCAAGTTTATCGATTTAGTGATAATTTGTACAAGTCATTTGCATCTAAAGAGAAAGCAATTCAAGCTTTTGACAACTTTGTAGCAAATCAAACGGGTTCGTCACTTAATACTGGTGCATCAAGTTGCAGTTCACAGACTACAAATACAGCGAAAGCTACTTCAAATTCAGATGAAGCGAAAGAGATTTTGTCGCATGTACAAGATGAGTTAGCACGCGAATATCATGAACATACGTTGAAAGTCGATGCGATCATTGAAGAATTTAAACAGATGCTTTCAAAATAAATAACATTTCAAGACACTATCCTATATGACATCTATATAAAGGCACACTTGTTCTTCCAAATCCCTACTATTCGTACAACCATTTTTACTCACTCACCATCTTCATTTCTCAATCCTTATCCATCAAGTAAAAAGAAATGGATATTTTCAAATCATTCTCTATGATCAAACGTTACACAGATGACAACCGTGAAGTGCTTGAATTTTATGTTCATACGGTACATGGTCTGATGTATTGCATGTTCTTCCTCGCTAGAGAGCGTGGTTGTTGTTGAATTTTTCATCCCGCTAAAGTGTGGATGCTATTATTAGATGTAATAGGATTAGAATTTACATTCCCAAATGACATCATCAATTTGGGTACTGCTAAATGTTTCATAAAAAATTTCATGCACGAGCCAAATAATTTCTGTAACAACATCTCATGTGGCTTCATATTGGTAATCATTTTTGCTTATATAATCGTTTTTTAATTACATATTCATAAGTTAATTATTTATTGAGCTGATGTTGATTATTTATTAAGTTGATGTGTTATTATATAAATCACCATTTGCTAATCAAAGGTAAACTAAATCCTAGAGAAGAAAAGAAAAGGTAAACTGAATCCAATGCAAATCATTTAAAATTGTTTTCAAATGGATACTACGTAAATATATTTATTAAGTTGATGTGTTATTATATAAGTCATCATTTGCTAATGAAAGGTGAACAATCCAATGCAAATAATGTAACTACATTTTCAAATGGATAGTACGTACGTAAACCACATCATCTAAGTTAGTAGCCTTTGTTAATTACATACGTAAACTATATAAGTCATTATATGCTAATTATTTAAGTCATCATTTCTTATTATATAGGTAATGATATATGTTAATTATTTTCGTTATTATTATATAGGTAATCATTTGTTAATTATGTATTAATCATTTGTTAATTAATTTATTTTGATATTAGATTGTTGGATCACAAATTCATGGGTGCACTATAATGATCCAAGTATATCTACGATTGCTTGGTTTATAACAACAGTGAATATGGATGACTACATTATGATTTCAGTCTGTATGCACAAGCATTTTATTCAGCATGTTAATGCTACAACCCTACTCTTTCATGCTGATAATGAGCCATGGGAGGTACAAGTTCAAAACATGAATTTCTTAATCGGGATTGAAGATTTTTTGCTAGAAATAATATACAACAAGGCGATCAAATTATTTTTCATCACGTTGGTTTTTTCAAATTTGAATTTTATGTATTCCAAAATAAAGAACAGGTTAAGCTCCCTGATGCTCAATGTTATGGTAGTGACCGCCAACCCTCATATGATAGTAAGTAATTTTTTTAGATTTACATTCTTTATTTATGTTATAATCCCTATACGCAATTAACACTACTTTTTCAAATTTACGATTTAGATTTGATTTACGTTCCAACAATGTCCAGTATTCCTTCAGAAGTTAGATTAGATGAATTGTCAGGATGCAGGGCATTACTTATTGATGTGGTTGAATTTTTTTCAAACTCAGCAAGCCTTTTTGTTTCATCTACGACACGCCTACGGATAATGATGAAGTAGAAGTAATATATGGAAATTCGGTTGTGCACTTCAATAACTCTAACCCCAACTACAAACAATCATATGATGCTCTCGAACATCTGCTTGAATACAGTGTCCACGTTCCCACGATGAAATATTTGGTGTTCTTTAATTGCCAACCTGGAAGGATTTAGACGCTAATTTTAGACTTCTGTGAACTCGAACGGATCAGCGACAATTTATTCAATTATTATATTACAGATTCTATATTCGTCAACGAAGATATGTAATAAAATAACGATTACTAAATTATGAAAACTTATAATTATATTTTTCTAAAACAAAATTCCTTTAACTTTTACATTTTGTTGGCGACAAAAGAGTCATTTTCATTTTTGGTCATACTGTTATTGGGGAATTGCCAATTTTAGTCCACTTCATTAATTTTTGCCACATTACGGCCAGTCTTATTTAGTTCTTGTCACTTTTAGTCCACCGTTAAAATTTTCGTCAAATAACCGTCCAAAATAAGGATATTTTGGTCTTTTCATGCTTTGATCATCTCCTTTACCCTTTGCAGTGGTCTTCCTTACACACTTTCATCCAATGAAGAGGTCCGGCGACAGCCATGGCTTTGTAATGTGACTCACATGGCTTCCACCGGATCTCTTCATTGGATAAAAATGTGTAAGGAAAACCACTGCAAAGGGTTACGGAGATGACCAAAGCATGAAAGGACCAAAAATACCCTTGTTTTGGATGACCATTTGACAAAAATTTTAACGGTGGACTAAAAGTGGCAAGGACTAACTAAGACTAGCCGTACTGTGGCAAAAATTAATGAAATGGACTAAAATTGACAAAGTCCCAATAACAGTAGGACCAAAAATGGAAATGACTCGTGACAAAAATACAAATCCATAGGGTAGCATCAAGTATTAATTTTGTTGTGTAAAATTAAATGAAACACTATTTGTTTATTATAATCTCCTTAACAATTTGGCAACAATGAAAACTGATTTTGCAAGTTCAAAACAACAGTAATTTAAAACCATCAATATAAACCTTGGTAGACCCCTTCTACCAAAACAAAATAAAATAAACCTTTGGCAGACCAAAAAATACAACATCAGTGCATTATTCGCTGCCAACCAAAATTAAAACATATAAACCTTGGCAATACACATTTTTCATACAAAACATTAAAACATAGAAATCACCGCTCATCAAAAAAGTCGTACATTGTAGGCGCATTACCAACTTGACTAGAAGAGGCATGCGAATGTATATCATGTATTGGGTTTTCTGCAGAATGGAAATTGTAAGTAGGATTAGCTTCAACATCAACCTGGAGGGTGTGGTTGAGTGGAAGGAACTCATTCATCCTTAACCAAAGGTCAAGGGTTCGATCCTTGGCTTTGGATATGGAGTAGCCTTAAATCTCTAGGCCACCTGTCCCACCCAATAGAGGTGCCTACAATCCAGCGAGGGGTTAGCCATTGTGTTCGACGGTGGAGACCCTAAAAAAAAAAACAAACAAACTTCAATATCCGTTGTTACGGGTTGAACTGGGTGGTCGTATGACGGCGGGTTCTCTATGTCATTCTTTACCATCATCCTCTGCATCCGCTCTATGTCATTCTTTACCATCATCCTCTGTATCCGCCTCTTCGTTGCCACACTCTACAACCTCTGCCAGTCGTGCATCATTTGTATTGGGTCATCCAAAGGTGCACAACATATAACATCTACGGGGACACATGTCTTGCTAAGCCATTATATTTACATCCCTCTGCGGGGACACATGTCAAATATTCATAAATGGTACCCACCATATATTGCCAAGCCATTATATTTACATCCCTTAATGCGTCAGCCTGCTCGGCAGGATTCTCAATTGTTGCATCAGTTCTTAATCTAATTGCTTGCATCCCATGTATCTACGCCACAAAAAAACTAGTCTCAATAATACTACAAAAATAATGCTAAATTAATTGTAAAAACTATTAAGACACTAACCCTTTTATAACTGAAGCAGCACTTTGCAAATAACCATCATCTGGGTTATACTCAGGGTTGCCAATGAGTCGTCGACCGTACCGATAAAACCAAACTCAATATGCATCAATAGTTGTTGGCTCTTCAATATGAGGTATATCTATAATAAATAAACCTCGACTATTCCATTCTTGCACATATGTTGCATGCTTTACACTCCAATCAGCATTTGTATTACCCGAACGGCCGTCTGTGTCATGCAATTTTTGACTAAATCGCACTTGAATCGGGACATCTTGAAGACCATGAAATTGCCTGCAAAATCGGTCAGGGTAATGATGCTTAACAATGTAAAATAAAATTAGCGGCACCCGAGCTGTCCAATACTCTTGCCCAACTTTGCAATAATATGGCAAGTTAAGAAATTATCGTATGGAGTGAAATTGAACTTCAAAAAAAAAAACAAAATTCAATGTCGCAGTGTTAAATTTTTTTAAATGTTATGATATGTAAATATCTATTATAATTGTAAAATATAAACATAACATCAAAGTGATTCACCCGGCTTGCACTAACTCGATCCAATTGGTCCTGATAAACTCGTACCACGTGTCTGAAGACAAGACGCCATGAATGCATGCAATTCCACCTATGTTTCAAAATAGAACAATAAGTACTTCAATATAATATAAATTCTTAGATTTAATTGTAAATTTAATGGCACTTTGCAACTAACCTTGCTGCAAGTGGCAAATCTCCAAGCATTTCTTGAGGCAAAACTCCCTGTGGCCTAACCATAGGCAGTCTTTCCCATGCCCAAATTTGAACCAACAATAAGCATCCGCATACGGTCGAAGTTTCGTGATGAGCCCCTCTACACAACGCCTTGTATAGGTACGTTAACGCTGCTGATCCCCAACTATATTGATCGCACACTTCAAAATCACTAATTAATTCTAACAAAAATAATTTCATATCCCTCTTCAATGTTTCGGGGAATAGAAATCCTCCTAATAACTGAAAGATAAGTATCCGTGTGGCATTTTGCACCTCAAAATCTGAGCTGTTCTCCGTCAGTTGTGGAACTTTGGGTACAACTGTAGAAAAATGTTTACTAGTTGTAACGAATCAATCTAGATTTTTAATTCCAAACAATTCGAAACAAACAGTCTTCCACTCTTCGACATGCCTCTTATCTCTTCCCGTAACTGGTAGGCCATCCACCTTCAATCCGAATAACACTTCAATATCTTGAAGTGTTATGCCCACCTCGCCGAAGGGCATGCAAAAGGCGTGGACCTCTGGACGCCAAAGCTCTATAAGGGCTGCAATTAATGCATGGTCCAACTTAATATTTATGAGGTGAGCGATTCCGTAAAATCCTGTACCACGTAGATAATGCAACATTCTCGGATGGCGAGCCTATCTACTTTGTGTCTGCATATCATATCGACCGGCATTGAGTCGGGCATCATACTCTCGGATTGTTTCAATGGCTCGACAATGATGATTTTGTTGAAATACTTGCAACGATGGATCAATCAGTCCCGGATGCAATGACATCTGCATAACTAAACAAATATTTATTAAAAAATGCAATGACTTCTCCCTAACTTAATAATAATATTTCAAACTAATACTTTAAAGAAAAAAAAAAGCTGAAGCTATTTCCAATAATTAGTTAATTACTTACAAGAACTTCAGCTAGCAAAGGTTCAGGTAAGTGATTTACAACGATATGTGAAGTCAATGGAAGAGGAGCAAACTAAATTGGAATATAGAATAAAAGAAATGCAAGATCAATGTGCTGCCTTTGCAGATGCACAAAGAAGAGTTAAATCACTTGAAGATACGGTTGCTTCAAAGAAACAAGGCTTGTTATGTTTGATCTGTGTTGCAACTCCATTTAAATTTTTAAACTTTATTTTTATTATTTTTTCTGTAGTATCCACTTTTGGCTCACTCTATTTGCCTATGGAAAATATGTTTATATTTTCAAATTTAATCCTCATTGCAAATACTGAATTTAATATTATTACACTATTTAAAATACAAAAATGCATGCAATCCACGTTGTTTAAAATCTATATATAACATGTACTCCTTAGATACATATAACATGGCCTCACCGAG
>CM008337.1:6660402-6674372 GCA_002525835.2 Ipomoea batatas | reverse complement strand
TTTTGCTTGATGCATGAGATGGTGATGCTCACCACTGATATTGATATCTATTTGTTTTGGTGAGGAAATGGTGAATAGGTGATGGGGGATGATCCATTGCTTAGTTCTTGGAGGTAAAGGGTCCTTCTTGTGACACTACAGAGATCTGTAGGGGGAGGGTTTTCCAAGTTCTAAGGGTGGAAGGAGATATGTATGAAGCTGAAATGATATGAAAAACAAAATGTGAGGGAGTGAGTGGGAGTGAGGGAGTTGTGCCATTGCTTGGATCCAGGCATAAGAGGCTGCCCTTCATAAGAATGCAGAGATCTGCAGGAGGGTGGGATGCTTGTGGTCCAAGGGTGGTGGTGGAGTGAGATACCATTGCTCTAAGCCATACTTTCAAAGCTCTACTTGGATAAACTACACAGTTCTGTACCTTGGAGAGTTGTGTGTGCTTAGAGGGTGGGTGAGAGAGCCATTGATCTGCTTGTAGGCTATGAAGATTCTGCTGATCAAATACAGAGCTCTGTACAGTTAGAGTTGGCCTACAGGTAGAGGGTGGGAGGTGGATCATGGAAAATAGGAGATGAAAAGTAGAAAGAGGTGAAGGTAGGGATGACCACGGTTCGGTTCGAACCGGACGGTTCGAACCGAACCGTGCACTGTTGGAACCGAACCGGAACCGGAACCGTACATGATATTTGGAACCGGAACCGCCGGTTCCGAACCGGAACCGGACGGTTCCGGTTCCAAACCGTGCATAACTTATATATTATATATATATATTATATATACTAAATAACTAAATAACATATTATATATATTATAATATATATTATATATACTAAATAACATATATTATATATTATATATAATATATATTATATTATATATACTAAATAACATTTATTATAATATAATATATATTATATTATTACATATGTTAGAGGAGATAGGCAGATAACGCATCTGCGTAGTTTGGTGATGCAGCAGTGCATGCACTGCTGCGTCACCTAAAATTCTAAAAAAAAAAATAAAAAAAAATAATGGAAGTCCGGTTAGAACCGGCGGTTCTAACCGGAACCGCCGTTTCTAGAACCGGACTATAACCGTCCACACAAGGTTCCGGTTCCGGTTCCGACTATTTTGGAACCGCGAACCGGCGGTTCCGAACCGGAACCGGACCGGAACCGAACCTTGGGCACCTCTAGGTGAAGGAGGAAAAGAAAAGATGTTGAAAAGAAATATATGGGACAAAAGAATGATGGAAAATATGATGAAAGGGATGAGAAAAGGTTTTGGTTTGGATATTTGTATTAGTGGTGAGTATTGGGCATCTTACTGCATAATTTGTGTGCTTGAGAAGTGCTTGTATATGAATAGGGAGACATGATTTGACAGTAAAGAGATGATGACCTACACTTAGGCATTTTTGATTATGAATGGCAAGTAGTAGTGAGTGCATTGCACCATGGTTGAGTATTTGTATAAGCTTCTTTATGACCACTTTTGGGCCACTGTACAGACTTGGTTTTGATGATATATATACTCACAGTTTATTAAAAAAAAAACCCAAAAGAATTTTCAAAAAAAAAAAAAACACTAACCTCCACTATGCACTGTACTGAAGAACGTTGTGGGCGACGGCGCGGTCGCCGGCAGTGCAGTGGACGGCGGCGCGGTGCTGGTCACTGCGACTGGGCACTACGGTAAGCTTTACAATAGACAATAGTCGTTGGGATGGAGTAAAATTAAGGTTGGTGGTGTTGGACTCATTATTTAGGTATTTTTTATCCCTATATTTCAAAAAATAAATACAGAGTTTATTACCGAAATGGTCCCTCGACTATTGCGAAATTACCAATTTGGTCCTCGACAATTTTTCGTCCCAAATTAAGTCCCTCGACTTTGAAAATTTTAACCAATTTGGTCCTCCGGTTATTTTGCCGTTAAATTTCCGTTAAATCGGGACCAAATTGGTAATTTTGCTATAGTCAAGGGACTAAATTGGTAATTAAATTTTCACTGAAATGATCCCTTGACTATAGCAAAATTATCAATTTGATCCCTTGACTATAGCAAAATTACCAATTTGGTCCCGATTTTAACGGATGTTTAACGACAAAATAAACGGAGGACCAAATTGGTTAAAATTTTCAAAGTCGAGAGACTTAATTGGACACAAAAAATTGTCGAGGACCAAATTGGTAATTTTGCAATAGTCAAGGGACCATTTCGGTAATAAACTCATAAATACATAACTACGTATTTATTATTTTGTATTTATATACGGTATTCTTTTCATATTCTCTAAGTACAATGCACCGTATTCAAATTTGAAACAAATATTATAAAAGATAACAATGCATTCTTAAGATGCATGTTCAAAAAAAAGAAAACATGCATCCTACAGTGTAGTGTTTCCCATATTTGTATCCCAATAATTTTCGTCCTCTTTTCGTATCCCACCCAAAAAACCGGCATAACCGGCAAACCACCCTGTAATTTTTTATATTAAGATTTAAAATTGTGAACATTGAGTTCAAAAATTTTGAACATACAGTTTTTAAATTGTGAATATGGACTTGGGTCCATAGCATAATTTGCCATTGAAACCAATTCATTCGGGTTTGGACCTAAATGTGGTAGAGATTAACACTCAATATAAAAATAAGGGATCATAGATAGACAGTTGTGTAAACCAGAAATAAAAAAGTACAATATTTGTTGATGTTTTTAACGGACTAGATTCACTATAAAATCGGGTTGATATTGAGTAATGGGTATGAAAAGTATATTGGATTGATAGGGCACAATTCCCTTAAAATAATATAAACGGGCTGCAAATGTACTAAATAAACAAGGGGAAAGAATTTGGCCCAAGGGTTAGCTAGGGCTGTTAACAAATCGAACATGAACAAACAGAGGTTGTTCGTGTTCGTTTGTTAAATTTTTAGAGTATTCGTGTTCGTTTGTTAAAATTTTTAGAGTGTTCGTGTTCGTTTGCTAAGCGTTCATTTGTGTTCGTTAATGTTTGCGAACATGTTCACGAACGTGTCCGTTAACGTTGATGAACATTTCATTAACATTTAATAACCAAACACATGCATATGTTCGTGATCAAAATTCGTTCATGAATAAGAAATAATCTATGTTCACAAACAATAACCAAACAAGCAACACAACAACTATATAAATATACATTGAACATGTTTGTAAACATTACTAAACGAGCTTGTTCACGAGCTCTTAGCAAACGAGCCTATAATTGTTCAGACTCTGTTCGTTTATGAACCGAGCTCTAAAATTTGTTCATTTATGTTCGTTTACCTTAATAAACGAACACTTATCAAACAAGAACATGAGTAGTTTACCAAAAGCTCTGTTCGCTAACACCCTTACAAAGGGCCCAACTACCAAGCCAACCACAGGGGGTAGACTACCACTACTAACTAGTGGACCGCAAAGACAACTAACGTACCGTGTCACTAACTGAGGGAGAAATTAAGAGAGAGGGAGTATTAGGGTTGCACTACTCTTATACTACTCTTTTATACTACTCTTAGGGTTGCACGTCGCAAATAGATGCTTGAAACACAATACTTTGCCCTCTTCGCTGTACGCATGTCCCACTAGGTGTTACGCTCTCTTGCCAAGTACCGCCCCACACGTCACGTCACAGGCTACGTTCTAATCATCGCTAACTACATCGCTAACTACTAGAGTGATCTGCCGCTCGAGCAGTACGTCACAGTAGTCCGCCCCTCCGGCGAATGGCCCAACACTCACTTGGGTGATCCGTCATAGCTAGGTGAACCAATTTGAGGCTCCCCAACAGTCGACGAATGGCCAAGGTGCTCCAACAAGGGACCAAAAGGCGTCAAAGTCGCAGACCTAGGAGCGGTCTACCGACCACCCTCTAGCGGTCTACTTCGGTCCGCTTGATCCCCACAGGGTCCACCACTCGCTAGTGGACCGAGATTTGGTGTTTGGGTTGTCGTCTGATGCTCCCTTAGCCCATGCTTGTTTTTCTAGATCGTGCCTCATACTGCACTGCCAAACCTGCCTTTATCCCTCTTTCTAAAAAAAATGCCTACCTCCACTTTCCTAATTGGATTCTCCTTGGTCAAGCCCACCTCTCACTATATATATTCTTTTTGGAATACTATAGGGGCCCATCACAAGTCCCTCACTTTCTTTGGTTGTCTTTGACATGCAAAGAAAGTATAAACACCCATAAACTTATTCACACATTGACCCCCTAAGCTCTTAAGCCGAAAGGTTCTCTTCTCGTTTGGAAAGCTTGGTCTATACTGCCTTTCCTGCATGCGGTTCGTAAGAATGACTTAGCTCCCCCGCATTCCCTACAAGATAAAGAAAGAGATTTTTTAAAATGATGTTTTCCCTCCGTGTAGGCTCGTTGGGCCGCCTTCTCTTTGTGCAAGGCCAACTATGATTTTCACCGCCTTCCCTACATTTAGACTTGTTGACCTGCCTTCCCTCCGTGCGAGCCCAACTAGGATTTTCACTGCCTTCCCTACATTCGGACATGTCGCCTTCCATCCAAGTAGGCCTAACTATGATTTTTCACCGCCTTCCCTACATGCGAACCTATTGGGTTGCCTTCCCTCCATAAAAGCCCAACTAGAATTTTTCACCACCATCCCTACACGCGGACCTTTTGGCTACTTTCCCTCCATTCAAGTATAACTAGGATTTTTCAACATCTTCCCTACATTCAGACCTATTGGGTTTCTTTCCCTCCATGCAGGCCCAACTAAGATTTTTCACCGCCTTGCCTACATGCGGACCTATTGGCTACCTTCCTTCCATGCAGGTCCAACTAAGACTTTTCACTGCCTTCCCTACATGTATGCATATACGACCTTTTTATTGCTCTCCTCTGCTTTTGTACTAGTCAATTATTGGTTGCCTCCCTTTCTCCGCCACCCTCCAGGACGATTCTCATACTTCCCTCGTAGGAAACATCAATGACGAGTCATCGTCCACTTTTTTCCATGTATTCTTTCTCAACAATTTTCCAGTCGATGAACCTTCTTAGCTACCCCGATTGTATTAAGAGTTCAATTTCCCGCTTTAAATTGTGACACTCACTAGTGTCGTGGTCATGTCACCTGTGGAATTAACAATACCTTGACATATCGACTCCGAAAAACTCTATGATAGATGGTAGCGGTGGCTGCACCATGTTACACTCTTCTGCATAGGCCAATACCTCACTAAGCCATGTAGTTAGGCGAGTTAATGCTATCGGTGCAAGAGGCATAGAAGGGTACATCCTTGGGGGCACACTTGGAATCGATGGCCCAGCCTCGAAGGCTCGCCCGCGTCAATCTTTGGGTCGCTTTAAGGGATGATCAATGACTCTTTTATCATACTTGTTAGATTTATCTACCTTAGGTTTCTTGATCTAACCAACTAACCCTCATCGCCTCTCCTCTTAGTTCGGTTGGCTTCATCCGCATCGGCGCAACTGTGAACAAAGAAATTTTGAATTATATATATTCAAAATTCTCATTACACGTTAAGTATCAATATGGGTGTGGGTACATTATCTTTGGATGATCCTCTAATTCTTCAATTGATGTCTTGACACTCCATTGAAGGGCCATCAGATTTCTAGTGGCTTGATCTTCAAAGAAGAACTTATATGTTTGTTCTTCTGAAGGGCCTCCGGGTTCAAATGGCTTGATCTTCAACTAGGAATTTAGATCAATATGATAGGCATGATAGACATGGAAAATCTTGGGGCTTTTACTTTCAAGATTACAGGGCTTTTGTTATCATTTTCGTAGGATGATTACATAGAAATAAAAGCTCCTATTTATATCTGTAGGATAGAAGAGTTTTGATAAGTTCAAACTCTTTCGATATTATCTAATTAACAAATTAGATAATATCAATATTATCCAAAATATATTTAAATATTCTAATATTGATAAATAATCATATTTGTCAAATTTCCTATGTCAACAAGTGCCCCCTCGAGACTTACGTGTACGCCACTTTAGAACATATACCAGTCGAGAGTATGTAGTGTAAGGAAGTCTCGATACTATAGTTAAAGATATGGGGCCATTTTAAACTCGTGCCAAGGAGTATCTTGAAAGATATGAGGCTTTTTTTTTAACTTGTGCCAATGAGATATGAGGCCGTTTTAACTCGTGCCAATGAGATATTAGGTCGTTTTAACTCGTGCCTAGGAGTATCATTTATCTTCCTCCACTTCAAATTTCATATGGGGTTTATCCCCATATCGGTTGAAGGATGTCTACCTATGAAGAGATGAGAGGCAAAACGGTCCCACTAGGCGTGCCAATTTATGAACAAAGAAATTTTGAATTATATATATTCAAAATTCTCAATACATGTTAAGTATCAATATAGGTGTGGGTATAATATCTCTGGATGATCCTCCGATTCTTCAATTGATGTCTTGACGCTCCATTGAAGGGCTCCAAATTTCTAGTGGCTTGGTCTTCAAAGAAAAACGTAAGTATCAATATGGGTGTGGGTACAATCTCTCCGGATGATCCTCTAATTCTTCAATTGATGTCTTGACGCTCCATTGAAGGGCCCTCGAATTTCTAGTGGCTTGATCTTCAAAGAAGAACTGATATGTTTGTTCATCTGAAGGGCTTCCGGGTTCAAATGACTTGATCTTCAACTGGAGATTTAGATCAATATGATAGACATGATAGGCATGGAGAAGCTTGGGGCTTTTACTTTCAAGATTATGGAGATTTAGATCAATATCATTTTCCCAAGATGATTACATAGAAATAAAAGCTCACATTTATAGATGTAGGATAGAAGAATTTTGATAAGTTCAAACTCTTTCGATATTATCTAATTAACAAATTAGATAATATCAATATTATTCAAAATATATTTAAATATTCTAATATTGATAAATAATCATATTTGTCAAATTTTTTATGTCAACAGTAACGATATACATTTGTTATCATGGCTACATGATTACCAGATGCATATAGGTCATCTGTCCTCAAAGCCTCCACAAATAATACCATAGCAGACTTGTCGTCCATGTCTTTGACATCGACTACTTCCGCTCGCTACTGTAATAAGAAGCCAGTGAGGGTCTCATCCGATCTCTACTTTACTAAGGCTAGGTGGGATAAATTCTTCTTAATCTTTCTTACCTAGGCGAAATTGGTCACGAATTTGACTGCGAGGTCGTGAAAAAAATTGATGGTCACAGTTGGTAACCTAGTGAACAAACATTGAGCTGACCCCCCAAGGGTGGAACATCATAGCACTTGATACCCCCATGAGCATCGTGGCGCCCTAATAGGCTAGACTGCTTTCTTGCGGGTCTCCAACTCTATCGAACCATTTCACGTTCCGGTGAGATCGTTATCTTCGAGACCATGGGCGATTTCCCCCTCCATCGAGCCAGCTCTTCGAGCTTATTTTCTACTCATAAGGCCTAGTCCCCTAGCACAAGTGCCTAAGTTTCTAGTATTCCCCTTCTTCCCTCCAAGGGCCCATGAAACAGGGCTCAGTTAGAGATTTCGTCCATGACTTCTTCTAGAGCCTTCGCGAGATTTTCGCAAATGGGTGGCTTTCGCTTCACAACCATCTTTGGTTGGGATCTCGGGCCTGAAGCCCTAGCCTTTCCCATATCAGAGGTGGCTCAACCTGGGGGATGCTTAGTCACGAAAGTGGCGAGGGTGCCACTGGATCAAGTTTCGCTGCTTGTACTTGCTAGGGTGGGTCCCTAACTTGTTTGGTCATCAAGATGCCTATCATCTAGGCTAACTCTTGGGCTACGTTTGGATGTTGGGACTACTTGGCCCCGCATCCTAAGGGTTCGGGTTGTTACCCACTAGAAACACGCCTCCCTCTAGTATAATGGTGTTAGTTGCCCCATGATGGGACAACGACCTAGACCCCTAGGATCTAGACACCCCTCACGCCAGTCGGCTAAGATGCTCACGAAGGTCCCTGAAGCGCTAGCTCTTTGATAAGCTAGTCATGTTGGTATTGTTGGGTCGGATAGCATTTCGTGGTCAATTATAGAATTGCGTAAAGCTAAGGACATGTGATTTTCATCATGGTCCTCACAAACAGCGCCAATGATGGCTTTTAATGGACATGACCCACCATAAAATTGGGTTGATATCAAGCAATTGGTACGAAAAGTGTATTGGATTGATAAGGCACGGTGCCCTTAAAATAATACTAACAGGCTACAAATGTACTAAATAAAAAAGGGAAATGATTTTGTCCCAAGGGGCCCAACTACCAATCCCTACCACAAAGAGTGGACTACCACTACTAACTAGTGGACCGCAAAGACAACTGGCATACCGCGTCGTTGACTGAGGGAAAAGTCAAAAGAGAGGGAGTATAAATAAGGAATCAAACTTCCATTGTACAACATACATATATAGTAAATTAGTAGCTAAAACAAAGTGAAAAGAAGAGTCGAAGAACTGAATTGGAAGCTAGAATACAAAATGCATGCTTTAAATTGTAAATGAAGTCCCACTAAAGAGTATTGCGCAATCTATGCCAACATATTCTATGAGTGTGTGTTTTTCATTTACCCATTTCCTACAGTGAGAATTTGGAGGCGTTGATGAACAAGTATTGGTAGGGTGGTAGTGGCTCTAATTGTAGATCAGAGGGATTCATTGGCTCAATTGGAAATGGAAGTGCCTCCCTTAGATTAAAGGTGGAGTGGGCTTCAAGTCTATTAAGGTAGAAGTTTAGTATTTGTCTTAGTAACTTTATTCTCTAACAGTTTATAGTTCCTTTAGAGTAGGTATATTTCTTGTTGTAACTGCATGTTATGTCTTCTGTGATCTTCTCCCTTGTTATACTATATATTTGTGCTTAATAATAATAATAATAATATTCATTCATTCATTTATACTTTAGATGGTATCAAGAGCCTAAATTCTCCAACGATATTTTTTTTCTCCCTTCCGTTGTGGCCATCACCATAGAAATTGCCATCATTCAACACAATGCTCCAATGCATTTCCCAATCAAACCTAATGCATCCAACTTTTATTTTTGGAGAAGATAAGTTTAGTCCACACTCATAGGACTTGATCTTATTGGGTATGGTGATGGAATGGTAACTGCCCTAGACCAATTCTCTAATGTTGCATGTACAGTAACTAATCTAGCTTACACAGCTTGGTATTGAGAGTACCAAATTATTGTTAGTGCCCTTCTTGGATGTTGCTCCGACACAATTTAACGCATTATCTCGTCTACTACAATTGCTTCTGATGCGCGGAAGCGCCTCACAACGAGCTATGTTAATGCTTCACGAGGTCATGATATCTCCCTAAAAGCCAAATTGGTAAAACATCAAAAAGGCAATAGATCTGTTGTTGAATATCTTAATGAAATACAGAGTCATTGCGAATGATCTAGCATTGGCTGCAAGTCCGGATCTGAAGATGATTTAGTTGTACATTTCATTACCCAATTAGGCGAGGAATACAATCCTTTGCTGAATTGTCTGATATCCTGACTGATCATGAACGACTATTGAGAGCAATAGATGATCAACGCCAGACCATGCTCGTGACACCCAATGTTGCACAGAAGGGGGGTGCAAATCATACTAGCAAGTCTAATAATTTTACTCGCGACTAGGGTGGTCATTTTTCACGACAAACTCGTGGAGGCATTAATGGGCACAACAGTGGTAGGAATGCATTGTTTTGCAGGTTTTGTAATTATTCGGGACATGGGACACGGTTTTGCTGTAAACTAGCAAAATTTCTCAAGGACAATAATGTTTGCCACTCCCAGGCTCCCACTTCAATTCCATTTCCTGCGTCTAATGCTATTATGGCCTCTATTCCACCACAACATCCTTGGTTGTTTGAAAGCGGCGCATCTCATCACGCTGCATCAACTCCATCTTCATTACAAACATTTGCTGATTACGAAGGTCCAGATGAAATACACTTGGGTTACAGTAAAAGTCTCAAAATATCTCATACTGGTCATACTACTCTCCCAACAACAAAAAGAAATCTTTCATTAGCCAATGTTCTTTGTGTTCTAAAATTACGCAGCAATTTGATTTCTATATCAAAGTTGTGCAAAACTAATCGTGTCTCTATGAATATTTTTCCAACTTTTTTCCTTGTTAAGGATCTGTAAATGCGGGAGCCTCTAATGCAGGCGGAGAATATCAATGACGTTTATTGTGTTGCCTTGTCTCGTCAACCCAAAATTCATGTTGCAATTATGTCTCACTGGCATCATCGGTTAGGACACCTATCAAATAAAATCCTTGGTGATCTCCTACGTAAAAATAATGTCTACGGGATGTTTTCTCCTCGCAGTTTCTATTGTTCTTCTTGTAATATTAATAAAAGCCATAAATTACCATTTTTAAACAATATCATGGTTAGTCACAAACCACTAGAGCTAATATATATATATTGATGTTTGGGGGGCACCAAGCACCAATCTATTGATGGTTATTTCTACTACGTTATCTTCGTTGATTTTTCTCTAAATATATATGACTAACGAAGAAGCCTGAAGGGGGGGGGTTCAAAAGCATATTCCTTTCTTTAATTCCCATGGAATATCTCATTTTGCTTCTCTACCCCATACCTCTGAGCATAATGGTACAATTGAACGGCATCATAGGCACTGTAAACGCGAAATATTTGAATTGTATATATTCAAAATTCAAAGTATCAGTTACAATGAAGTATATGTATCAAACGAAAGAGGGGTACAATCTCTGTATAGAAGTCCTCTGATTCTCTACTAGAAGTATGCTGATCGGAAGTATGCCTAGTTCATAATATGTTGAACTGGAAGCATGCCGATTGGAACTGTACTGAATTCGGAATATGTCGAATTAGAAGTGTGTTGAGTTGGAAGTATGCCAACTAAAAGTATGTCGAGTTGGAAGTATGCCAACTGTAGCTATGCTGAGTTGGAAGTATGCCAACTGGAAGTGTACCGAGTTCAGAGTGTGCTGAACTGGAAGTGTACCGAGTTGGAAGTATGCCAACTGTATGTATGCCGAGTTGGAAGTATGCCAACTGGAAGTGTACCGAGTTCAGAGTATGCTGAACTGGAAGTGTACCGAGTTCGAAATATGCGAACTGGAAGGGTTTCTTGGTGCAAATAAATTGCAAGCGCGTCCCAGACAATATTCTGGCGAGATTTCGGCAGAGCTTCGCTATGCAGATCTTCCGAGCCCCCTTTCCTTGAAAATGAAACCACTATTTATAGTGGTGAGTTGGTAGGAGAAATCTAACCAACTTTATCCATTTGGAATATTCTTATATTTAATTAATATTTGAATTAAATATAAAGAATGTATCGGGACACCATCACGTCCAAGTTCATGATTTTATATTTTCGAACCAATTTATCATATCCACAATCTCCTCAAAATTATATAATCCACATATAATTTTGATGGGCCAAACCAAGTCAAAGCCCGCCAATTTAAGCGGTCCAATTAATCCGATTAGCTTGGTCCAACTCAATCAAATATATCTCCTGGACTTGGGCCAACAGTTCAGCAACAATTAATTTAAATTAATTAATTAGACTAACCAATTATTTATTGGGCTATTTAATCAACCCAATTAAATAAATATTAGTCCAATTTAATTATTTAAAGCAATTAATTTAATAACCCATTATCCGTCACGGCCCAATAATATTGTTTGAATTTTCAGTGCCAACAGGCACGTCGTAGAATCTGACCTAGCTTTGCTACATTCTACATCGTTACCTCACTCTTATTGGTCTTATTCTTTTTAGGCAGCTGTCTATTTAATAAACCAACTACTAACGCCAGTCTTGGGTAATCGATTGCCATTTCAAGTATTTTTTAATAAACTTCCCAACTACAAAAAAAAAAAAACTCAAACCTTTTGGGTGTCTCTATTATTCGTGGCTCTGTCCTTATACAACATCAAAGTTACTACCTAGGTCTATCACATGTATTTTCCTTGGTTATTCTACGTCTCTATCACCTTATAAGTGTCTGGATGTAGCTAATAACCGTTTATATTTGTCTCGTCATGTTTGTTTGTTGAGTACGATTTCCCATTTTCCATGCTTGATAAAAATCATATATCCAAAGCAGACTCCCATGTGTCATCTGGTGGTAATCCTCTGCATTATTTAATAAATCATTTTCCCTCTCAGGTTACGCATGTGTCTTCACGTACAACAACTCCCAATAATCACCCTTCATCTTTATCTTTTTCACAAACACCCTAGACTGCTCACCAAAATGCTAATTTGGACAATGCTATCATGAATCCTCCCCACCGTCCTACTTCTTCTACTCACACACCTCCACTCTCTCCAAACAATTACAATCCATATATCGCAGGTTCGTCTCAATCTACGGCCTCCTCCTCAACAATATCCAGAATGTGTTTCTATATATTAATGTTTCTATCTATGTATATATATATATGTATGAATGTGAAAATGGATGTATCGATTTGTATATACATATATACTATAATTCCTTGGCTCACTCTTCTTTCTAGAGTATTATATATGACTTTCCACCCGTTCGCACCATCTATTTATAATCAAAGTATTAAATGTTGTGTATTAATTTTTTTAAAGACTGAACTGTCCTTCTGTAATTAGTTTCGGCGACTGTACAATTATCTTCTTCTTTTTTTAAAAAAATCTTCTTTTAACATCTGTTTTGTTAATCCTATATTCTAATACACATTTTAATATCTATTTTGTTAATCCTATATTCCAATACACATTTGAATTCAAATATATTTATTAAAATGTATATAATTCATGTAATAAATTCATTATTGGGAATGAAAAGGAAATTAACTTAAAATAAATGAGTAAGATTTATAACATGCTATTCTGCATCCATATACGTCACCGTTTCATTTAGGCTCTATAGGGTAAGATTTTTTTTGTTCTAAGACTATTAAACTATTTACTTTATACTGTTCATTTGGGTGGGAATTTGAGAGCCAAAAAAATCTAACTTTTTTATATATAGGATAGGATATGTTCTTGATGTCTCATATCTGATAGTAGATCAGAGCTTATCAGAGCGAGGATCAGAGCATATCAGAGCAGTTAGTTGTGATTCAATTAACTGTTAACTTTTTTTTTTGAGTGAATTTCTTTTTTGGTCCTACTATTATTAGGGCATTTTCAATTTTAGTCTACCTTATTAGTTTTTGCCACATTGCAACCACTGTTATTTAGCGCTTGCCACTTTTAGTCCACCGTTAAATTTTCTGTCAAGTAGCCATCCAAGCCAGGGTTTTTTGGTCTTTTCATCTAGCTTCTTAATCTCCCTCTGAGTTGCAGCCTTTGTGAGCTCCTTCTACTCACTCGAATCGTCATCAACCTTTGGCCTAAAGTGCCATGGACCTGAGGTTTCTGGTTGATCTTCTTCTCCTCATTCTTAAAAGGTAGTTTCTCGCTTCAATTTGCTGGGTAATGGGTTATTTGAGTACTTTCATTGTTAACAAATCCCCCAAGTAATTAATATGATTGGTTTTCAAACTATTCTTTTTTATTTTTTCATGATATTAAAGAAATACATATGTATCATTTTTTTTTGTGTAACTACTAATTTATTTAATTCAATAAGAGTAAAATAGAGTGATTCTACTTCAATTCGTTGTGTTATTATTTGAGTACTATCTTTGTCAACAAATCCCCAAGTAGTTAATATAATTAACTTCAAATTATTTAATTTTTTTTTCATAGTACTAATAAAATACTTGGTAAATAAATCTATAACATTATTTTATACTATAACTTTGATATTTAATTACAAGATATTGTAAAAATAAGATAATGGACAATGTAATGAATATCAATTGATAAATTTGAATGTAAAGAATCTTTGCATTAGAGAAAATATAGACAATATAACAAATGAAATTATTTCTCTTATTTAATTTAATTTTTTGATAATGAATAATTTTTTT
>CM008337.1:6643456-6658045 GCA_002525835.2 Ipomoea batatas | reverse complement strand
ACAAGATATTGTAAAAATAAGATAATGGACAAAGTAATGAATATCAATTGATAAATTTGAATGAAATGAATCTTTGCATGAGAGAAAAATAAAGACAATATAACTAATGAAATTATTTCTCTTATTTAATTTAATTTTTTGATAATGAATAATTTTTTCAAATGAAGGTATTGTAGACATATAATTGTAAATTAAAGAAATACATATGTATCATTTTTTGGTGTAGCTACTAATTTATTTAATTTAATAAGAGTAAAATAGAGTGAGAAACTTAATTATGTCAAATTTGATTGAGATGGGGTTCGAACCTAAGGCCTTGTAAGTTAAAAGTCAACGGAATATTTAACGGAAAACTTAATGGATAATCATAAAAGTAAGGTTAAATTAGGTAATCTCTATTAATAATATTAATCTGAATTATCTTAACCATCTATTCGATTAAATAATTTATTTGAACCATCCATTTGATTAAATAATTTGACTGTCATTTTTTCTACCCATTTTATGCCTAACTCTCTTTGGCTATTATTAGTATAGTAGATAGATGTAGCCTAAAGATGTGAAGAGAAAAGAATTGAGAGAATAAAAATAAAAGCAGGGAAACAAAGCCTGATACGTCTACCAATTGAAAAAAAAAAAAACAAACAAAAAACAAAAAACAAAAAAACAAAAACAAAAAACAACAAAAAAAATCTCTAATTTTTTTAAATAGAGAAAGTAAAACAAAAGATTGAAGCTAAGTAAGCGTAAAGTATTATTCTTTTTTGCATGCCATCATACATTTTAGAAAATTAATCAAACCGCATGCCCTAAAACATACAGAACAAGATCAGACCATAATACAACCTTTTAATTGGATGCATGATTCTGGAACTATATATCATTAATTAACCCTGTCGTACAAGAATAAATTGCCAAAGGATTGGAATTGCCCTGCATGGAAGAAACAGAAGCTTCTGATCTGCTGCTTCATCCATGCCCATTCCTTCCGCCGTCAAGACTCTTCTCCCACCACCCTCCACCGCCGAGCCGCCCAGATCCGCCGCTGTGCATCATGGCGGAACAGCACAGTAGTAGTAGTAGGGGGCCACCACGGTATAATATCTCTCAATGCATCAGATAGATCTATCATATCATCAGTACTAATATTAATGTAAAGTGATGATGTAAAGTGAGGGCTGAGGTTGTGTGTATATATAGGCGGAGGAAGAGAGCGATAGTGTGTGTAGAATATGCGGTTACTTCTTTCAAAGGGTTTTTGGGAAGAATGGAATCTTCCAAAGGATATGCGGCGACCACCTGTATTGGCTTTACATTTTATGTCTCACTTTTTTTTTTAGGTTTCATCTTTTGCCTGCTGCCGTTCAGTTTTCCGTATAATGTATATGTTATTATACCTGCATGATGCACACCTCTACCTAGCTATCACCTATAAATCCTCACTTTTTACCACATAAAATTAAAGATTAAAATAAATATTGAGTAGAAATCAGTTATTAAATTAAAAAAAGGATAAAAGATAAAAATAAAATTAAAATAAGAAAGCTATTGTCTAATATTTTGTGAGTCACAATGGTAGGAGTGTGCAACATTTTTCAATATTATATTATTTTTACCTTGTACTATATTATATCTCGGATCACACTTCTGGGAGACTGTATCTGTGAGACGGGTCGGATCAACATACAAATGTAATATTTTTACTAAAAGATGTAAATATGTAATACTAATTAGGAATAAAGTATTTATTACTTATAAGAGAAAATGTAATTACAAATATAATATTTATACTAAAAGATGTAATACTAATTAGGAATAAAGTATTTATTACTTATAAGAGAAAATGTAATCCTCGCTACTCGCGTCCATGTCTCCGAGTTGCACACTTGCACCACCCTAGATTAGGGATCTATTGTCTGATCCCATTCATCAATTCTTTTTTATTTTATTAAAATAATAACTCATATATAATCATGTCTAGTTATACCATTTATAAGTTTATATTATATTATATATAAATATGGAGTATCTATTACTAAAAAAAAAAGTGAGGAAATTTTATAATGTTATATATTTTGTGTTTTGTCACAGGGTCAAAGTACCTATGAAATCCCTATACTATAGTGTTTTGTTCAATTTAGTACTTGTACATTTATTCTGTTCAATTTAATCCCTCTAGCTAGTTAAAGAAATTGTGAAACTAAGGACAATAGTTAATAACGTTAATATTATGGTTAACTTAATTAGTTTACGTGAAGTTGAGATCATTGTTGCCACATCATGATATTTATATTCTAGCTTATATATTATTTTATAAATATTTAAAATTAATTATTTTACCACTAATATATTACATTAATATGTCCAAAATAAATAATTACAAGCATGCTGACATCAAGTGCCCAAATCTTATTAGGAACATATGGTTGTAATTATTTATTTTGGACATACTAGTTTAATATATTGGTGGTAAAAATGATTAACCTAAGTTAACGAAAATATTAACACCGTTAATTATTGTCCTTAATTGCATCACTTTTTTAAAGTTAAGGACTAAATTGAAAAAAATAAAAATCTAAACTAAATTGAACAAAACATTATAGTACATGGACCTCGTAAGTACTTTGACCTTTGCCAGAGATACAATAGAGAAAGTACAACTTGTAAAATATAAAGTATAACTTTGTAAAACATATAACCTTGGTATAAACAATTGCATGTAAATTTTTTCCTAAAAAGTATGTGTACTATTAGGTATATATATGAGACATTATGTTTGGTTTTGAAAATTCCTTTGCAAACCTTGAGATATTCAATGAAATATTTAACTTAATTAGCTCAATTATGATGCAACCAACATAATCATTTATCCATATATAATTTACCTAATAACTCGATCTATTTCTCAAAAACTTATTAATAAGTGTGAATAGCGCAACAAACAAGTTATCAGGACGGACCCTTGGGCATGAGAGAGATCTAACATATAGTACGTGCTTCAATAATGTTCTTCAAGCAGCTGTGCAGAATTGCAGGGAGGATGAGTTGGCTCCAGGGCCGGATTTTAGGGCGTGCAAGATGGGCAACAGCACAAGGGCCCCAAAATTTTGGGGGTCCCTAGCTTAGTCCTGGCCTAATAATTAGTGTATGTATTTGTGATTATATTGGCCCAAAATTAGGTTTTTTTACATTTTTCTTTTTACAATTTTTCTTTAATTCGCAGTTTATTCATACTTTGATAGGGCCTCACTTATTTACCAACACAGGGCCGCGAAAATAAAAAAAAAACCACCAAGCTTTGTATGTAGATGATATAGATTGTGTTGCTAGTTTTGGGTGATCCCTTCTCTTGTATTAACAACAACAATAATAATATTTAATCTTTTTAATAAAAATTAAACTCGTGATTTTCGGAAAAATAATCTCTTTCAACATACCAATTCAATTTGGTGAAGCCTTATCAATACCAACCAAGATTTTGATTGACATGAAACAAACGGCTTAACATCGTTGTTTTATAAGTGGGGTTACTTTGGAATTGGACTAAGAATGAAGACCAAACCCACTAAGCCATATATAGCACTCATCAAAACCCATGAAAATTCTTTGCACTACTTTCTACTTAATTAATTAGCTAGCTTTTGAATCAAAGAGGGTTTTACTTTGTTACGTTTGGAGTAAAATAGAGAAAAAGGTAAAAGTGAAATGATATTGGGCGAGGCAGAGGTAGCCAGGTAGGTGATAGATAGAGGAGAAGAAAATGGAAAGTTGAGTTGTGATGGCAGAAAGTTGTCATTTATGTCGGAATATGAGTCTGTGGTGGTGCGCATGCTCCATTATGTGCTTACCACAATTACACCTAATTCTCGTAACCACGTTTTATTTCATCAATCAACTTCAACTATAAATTATTATTAAGATATCTCCATCATCATCATTATTAAGAAAAATGTCAAACAGGCCCTCCAACTTTACACGAAAGGATAATTAGACTTCTGAACTTTTGAAAAAGTGAAACTAAACACTCCAGCTTATTAAAATCGGTCAAATAAGTCCAATTTACCGATATGATAACCAATAGGTTACGAATCTAGTATATATTCAAGTCTTCATGCCACTAGTTGCCTTTGAACGCCATCGTTGATAACAAACGAAGAAAAAACCGGCGACTGACAACCAACGAACGGTCGCCGGTCACCTTATTTGAAGAAGGTGATGACCAGCTTGGTCGCATTCTTCAAAGGCAACTAACAATTGTACGTTATCGGTGGTCAGAGATGTTGGAGTATCTTCAAAATCCTAGTAACCTGCTATTGCAGGTCATTAATCAAATTTTGAGGCTTCAATGCATGAAAATAGCATTTTCATGAGCTTAATTGAACTTTTCCATAGTTCAAGGACCTAATTACATATGTTCAAAAAAAAAAAGGACCTAATTACACTTTTGTGTAAAGTTAGGGGGCTTATTTGATCAATTTTCCTTATTATTATTATTATTGTTGTCGTTGTTGTTGTTGTCGTCGGGGGAAATCAACATTTTGATCTCTCAATTGTTTCCCAACTGTCAATACTTATTTTCAATTTCAACCAATTTGATCCACGAATTGTTTAAAATTTCATCAATTAAACTCTTTCAGGGACCAAATTGACGAATTTTAAAAATGTAGAAATCAACATTTTGGTTCCTATAGAGTTTAATTGACAAAATTTTAAACAATTCGTGGATCAAATTGGTTGAAATTGAAAACTAGGGACTACATTGAAGTAGGAAAATAATTGAGTGACTAAAATGGTGATTAACTCTTGTTGTTGTTGTTGTTGTTGTTGTTGTTGTTTTCTGAAAGAAAACGAAGGAATTCATTACTGAGGCAAATCGAACCTTAAGAGGTCATTACAAAAGGTAGGGGGACAAGAGAACCACAAAGCATAATCAGACAAAGAAATGAATTTCCTAATAAGAGCAGGGGCAACACGGTTCGCAAACCATTTAACAAAAGAGAAACTCAAATGATTAAAAATATTCAAAGTTTCGTTAATTATCATTTATAATAATAAAACTAGAATAATAGTAAGGGGCGGTGAACTAAATTTCTTGAATAACCAAAAGTGCATCACTCTCCATATGGATATGAATTAGGGTGGGCATTTTGATTTTCGCTTTGTTTTTTTTTTTTTTTTTTTGGCAATTAGTATAATTTTACTATTAAATAATAACACCACTGTAGGGATAAAAGGTACGAAAATTTGCAAATAATAATCCACGGAAAAATATTATTATTTCTGGGAGGTATAGACACAGGGACCGAACGGATTAAGGATGGTAGATTGTAAGTACCAGTCGAGTTGCACTCTCCCCTTAAAATCTTATTTATCACTTTTCAAATGTGTTAGGAGTGTTGCGACCTAGATTTCTTAGGATAAAATGTACTACGGTTCTAAGATGTGAGCACTCAAACTTAGAACCCGATGAACAAGAGCGTGGGAAGTACACAAATGGCATGAAGGAAAGAAGAGCATGGTTTCGAGAGGTGAAAGCGTATGAAATCAATGTCCAAAATCACCTACTCAACCACAACTTATATAGGAGTTGTAGGATTAAATAACTTTTAGTCATGATATTTAAAGTGATAATAAATCAATCAATATAACCTGAGAATTAATTTTGTAATTTAAAATTGGAATTAATTCAAAATTAATTCCGTAAGAGGTACCCGAGAGGTCACGAGTGGAGGCTAGCCAATTTTTCGGACGACATTCGTGGTTTCGTAAGAGGTACCCGAGAGGTCACGAGTGAAGGCTAGTCAATTTTCTGAACGACATTCGTGCCGGCGTAAACGAGTCAAACCTTTTTAGGCTCATTTCGAGATGTGATTTGCACCGCCCTGCACACGAGAAAGAGTCTCTATGTTGTACAGTTCAATAAGGCTTAGAAAGACTCGCTCTTGAGGAAATACAAAATGACATAATTTAGGTTTATCCACATCAGCAAATAAAGTTTATGTTAGCAATAATGAATCGTTTACCTTTTTAAAAAATAAAAATAAAAAACGAAACTATATTAAATAATTTAGGAAAAAAGGAACGAATACGTCAGTCGGGGGGACAGTATCCCAAATATGAGAGTCAAATTGAGAGCCTGCGACCCTAGTTAAGGAATGGGCTAACAGGTTCAGTGTGCTCTTAATGAATCGTTTACCTATTAAAAATTGACACTATTTTAAGTTTAATGATGCAATAATATAACTTTTTTCAAATTGTTAGCTTGTTTAACTCATATTTCTAAGTACTACCTCCGCCTCATTTTATGTGTCTGGTTCGGTTAACGAATCTTGACTGAAATTATTTTTAATTCATTTTTTTCATAATATTAAGTTTAGTATTAATATACAAAATTTATATATTTAGAAACTACACTAAAAGTACTATTAAACACAAAAAGAAAAATTAATTTAAAAATGAGTAAAAAATAATATAGAAAATAAACAAAGAAGAAAGACTTGATTTGACGAATGAATAGTAAGTATGACAGATAAAATGGAACAAAAGGAGTATTATTTACGTACCTAGTATAAAATGAAAAATGAGACATCTATTCCAAGGCTACGTACCTAGTATACTATCTAGTACATTATATCCATTCCATGCTCAATTAATACAGCTTTATCTATTGCAATGATAATTATTTTACTGCTCGGCCAAACCAATCCCATGGTCTAGTCGGTGTATGTAGCCGGTGTATACTATTAACACCATCAAAGATGTTAAGAACCTTCTTGAAACGAAAATTTGGTTCTATCATTCTCATTCCTTGAATCATATTCATGGCATCCCGTCTCTTGCTAATGTTCTCCAAAAACTTCTTTTGAAGTCGCACCATTCCTCGTTTCTTTTCTTCTCCCAAAGGTTGAATCTCCAACCTCAAAGGACCTCTACGTCCCGGTGCGACAGAGCATGTAAAAGGACGTAGATCACCGTAATTCAATGACTCAGCAGATATGGTCAAATGCCTGTGTACACAAGAAATTTGTTGACTTTGAACATAATTCTCACATTGTCGCTGTCGAATTTCAAACATTGGTCTCTTCTCCTGGTTCATTCCTTGTTTCTTTGAATTACTCACTTGCTGGCCGAATTTGAATTCAAAGTTANATCCCTATTAAAAAAAAAAAAAAAGTATAAGCATCAAAAAAAAAAACATTACTAAAGCGATAAAAGCTTGAAGTAATATTGATAATAAAAACACAGACCTTTATAATAGAAAAGGAGGGCATTTTTCATTTAGAGTTAATTACTCTTTTATTTTACTCACAATCTATACTACCTTTTGGGTATAGTATTAATTGAGCTGCTCGCACAAACACTCATCTTTTTATCTTGAATATAATAAGGATTGCATATATATATATATATATATATATATATATATATATATATATATATATACACACACTAAGTCTATGACTTTCAAAATTGAAATATTTGGTTTTATGTTTCTTATAATATTTTATATTCATGATTAAATGTTTAAAATATGTTCACTTTGTAGATATTTACCAAATTTCAACCTCCTACATATATATATGTGGGCATTTCAAATATTCTATATTAAAAGTTTTGAAAATAGAAGATTATGCATGTTAAAGTTTAAAGTGGTAGACTAAATTTGTAACTGTTAGCACTTTATTCAATGGATTTATAATTGAATTAACTCCTTTATTTATTATGAGTACTTGAAATTGAGAAGATTATTTTTATTTTTATATTTCAACTCAATACAAAGTATAAAAAACTTGGGTTTGTAATATTTATTATCCTTTGTAGACATCATTGAGCAGATCAAATCCTGATATCTCTGCTGCACCTCGCAAAGCTCGTTTCCATATCTTCACCTTCTTGGGGTCAATCTTGTGGTTTATCTCATGTTGAATAAAGGCTTGAGCAAAGCTACTATACCCCTCAAATGCCGGACATCCGATGGGCAAACATCATAAAAGACTGGAAAAATGGTTCGATTATTTTCATATTTCATAATCTTCGCAAGCTCATCTAAACACCATGTAGAAGTGGCGTAGTTTTTAGATAGAACTACGCTTCAATTGCCCGAAAGAGCTCTTTCCTAATCCAATCCCCTTTGTAGAGATTAATGTCATCTTTGAATGCACTAATCCCTTCTAAATACAAAGCCTTGTGTAGAGGACGAACAAAAAACTGTGGCGAGTTTCTTTTCCTCTAAAGTTTAAGAACACACTGTATTTTGATGCACAATGCCTTCGTTGCATTAAAATATTCTTTAAACAAGCAGATGATGACATATTTATTCGAAAATAAGCTAGATGCAAGTGGTAGTTGTTATAGGAGTAGTGGAGCCAATTTATATAGAGTGTATCAAAAGAATATGAAATGGGTTTGATATAAATATGATGAGAAGAATGAAATGGCCTCGGTTGAACGTTATGGTGGGGTGTGATCTGATCTGTTGGATGTGGATTAAAGAATTCCGCAGTATGCATGGTCTCATATGTGCAATTTCCAATTGTTTTAACATGAACCAAATTTTATACCCTCAGTAATGCATTTTGTATCAACAATTAACCGTTTCTGTGCATATAAATAAATAACTTGATAAATTGATAATTGCTGATACATAATATGATAACTAAATGTACAAAAACTATCAACTATAGAACATAACTACAGATACAGAATCTAAATTTTATTTTTTGATCAGGATCTACAATGCAAGTTAAATCCTGATGCATGGTATAATTTGGGGTTGGGGTGGAATCTGTTGAGGATTAAATTAAAGATTTCAGAGTGGTTGGCAGTGCAATCTGTATGTAGTAGATTTTTATACTAGTGGTTGGGTGTGCCCACAATCTGTAGTAGATTTGTAGTAGTCAAATGATGTTGGTTGTGCAGTTAGAGGAATAGAGGATAAATGTTCAATGAGGTAAAAAAAAATAAAAATAAAAAAAAATAAAATAAAAAAGTAAGTGGAAAGAGGAAAAAAGGCTTAAGAAAGGTATATATCAATTAATTTCATGGATCATTTCGTTATTATAAAGTAGTGTAAAAAGCTAAAGAATCAAAGTCGTTGTAGTATAGTGGTGAGTATTCCCGCCTGTCACGCGGGTGACCCGGGTTCGATCCCCGGCAACGGCGTTTTCAACAATTTTTGGATTTCTTGCGTTCAAGGATAAACGGAAATATTAACAGACAAAAAATCCAAGCTTCCGGATTCGAACCAGCGACCTAAGGATCTCGGTAGAAGACTCCAATTACAGTCCTCCGGCTTACCAACTGAGCTAAGATCGGACACGCTTTAGAAACCCCAACAAATCTTATTTAGTGAAATCGGTTCTGTGGACGTTATAATCCAAAGGCCCTCCACTCTTCTGGACGTTATCATCAACCATCATAATTAAACCACACGTCCACACCTAAAGGGTATATATATCCATTCTTAGTGAAGAGTAGTGCAATAGGAAATGTTAAATTTCATTACTACTATATTTTCATGTGATAGCCAAGCACCTTGTGCTCAATTGGCATGTAGTGGCCACCCTCAGATGGGAGGTTATGAGTTCGAGTCTCAGTGGTGGAGATCTCGAAATTGACTCTTTGTGCTTCAACAGGTTGAGAAAGTATAGATGAACAGATACTACAATGTAATAGGGTCAGTTGTATTCAAAAAAAAATATTTTCATGTGATATCTGCAATAAACATTTAAAATGTTTATAGAAAATTCTCCAGTAACACAACTTAAAAGGAAGTTTTTGACAGAGCAATATGAGAATTTCCTAAATTTTTTGTCGGAAAACATTTTCCAAGTTCTTTATTTTCCCGTGTTCTCTTTTCTATTATCTCTCTTCAAGCTCGTTTCTAGATTATTATTACCATCACCACAATCACCACACCAGTTATTATTACAGTATTATTTTTTATAAGTATATTCCCCACATACATATGATTTAATATTCATAATAAGTAAAAAAATATAAAAAAAGATATAATAAATGTAGGTGTACTATACAGTAATAGTGATGGAGTTATCAATGTTAGAATTTATTCAAAACTAATAGGGTTATAACGGTTTAAGGATTTGTCTAACAAAAATGCAATAAGAACAAATTTGTCCAATAAAAATAAAGTGTATAACATTTAAACTAAATGTACACCTTTATTAGCGCGCGCGCACAAGAGACGTACAAAAGCCACCTTTATTAGCGCGCGCACACAAAGTGTTGCAAAGGTATTATTATTATTATTATTATTATTATTATTATTATTATTATTATTATTATTATTATTATTATTGAAAACTGTAAAAGTATTACTTATAAGGAAAATATAATATTTCTGATGAAAAAAAAAAAAAAGTAATACTTTTATATCAAAATGTAAAAATATTACATTTGTCCTCAAAANTTACTTTCACGAGCTTTTCATTATCATTAGCATAACTCGTTTAGTTTGGTTTCGGCAAGTGTTGATCTTATCATGGGCAAGCAAAAAAGAATGATGATGAAGACCCAGATCTTTGATGAAGCTTTAAGTTCCTTGAAGGAACATAGCTTCCTAGTTATGAAACAGTCTGCGATTCAAGTTTTCTATAGCATAGTTAGAAAAGTTGTTTCTATGTCTGACTGTAAGGAATGGTTTACCATTTCATTGATCGTTGATGTAAACGTTTTATGTTATGAATTAATGGAATAGCTACGTTTCCCTTCAAAAAAAAAATATCTTAACTATTATAACTTCTGTTATGTTTCCCATTATTATTACAATGCGCATGCATATACAATATCTTTTTTCTTTTATTTTTCAAAGGTAATAATGTATGTAAAGATGTTAATATAAGAAATAAATTTTATTTCATTAAATTTTAATTAAATCTTACGATAATTATATTTAGTAATATATCATATCTAAATTTCTTATTTTATTAATATTAATCATACTTTTATTTAATATAATATGAATTCTACGACTATACATTTTTTTTAAAAAAAAAAATTATATGCTATAATTTTTTTAAAAATATTTTAACATTTAGTATTAATATTGGACATATGTTTTTTTACGCGTCGCGCATATAAAATACTAGTCTTTATTATAAAGATGATGATGAGAAAGTGTAATTGGTGTCAGATGTTACGTTAGGGTGTAATCTTGTTCTAGGTTAAAGGTTTTTGCAGTTTGGTCTCAGATGTTATGTTGAATACAATCTGTTATGCATTAAAGAATTGCGCAGTAGTTGGCAGTGCAATATGTTGTAGATTACATAATTCTGCAGTAGTTGGGTGTGCAATCTGTTTTGGGGATTAAGAGCATCTCCAACCTTATGTGAGAGGGGAGAGAAAAAGAGGGAAAAGAAAAAATTTTGACTAATAATAATAATAATAAGATCATTACGCAAAAAAAATAAAAATAAAAAATTCGTGCAGCCCACGCAAAACTTTTATCCGTACAATTTTTTTCTTTTATTCTCTTCTCTCCAATTGTGCACAAAAATCCCAAAAAAATTATGATAGAGATGGCCTAAAGATTCATTTGGAAACTCGAAAAATGACTTCTGAAAGTCATTTTTCAAACTTTCCCATGTTTGGATATTCAAATAAAATAAAGTCAAAAAAAATATTCATTGTCAACAGAAAAATGTCCAATTTAGCGAAAAATATCTTCCTAAATTTTTTGTCGGAAAACATTTTCCAAGTTTTTTATTTTCCCGTTGTTCTCTTTTCTATCATCTCTCTTCAAGCTCGTTTCTAGATTATTATTACCATCACCACCACCATCACACCAATTATTTTATTTTTTTTTTATAAGTATATTCCCCACATACATATGATAATTAATATTCATAGATATTTAACTAAGATACAATATATAATTAAATTAATTTTTATATGATTATTTTAATCAAATGATAACTAAAAAAATATGAAAAAATATATAATATATGTAGGTGTACTATACAGTAATAGTGATGGAGTTATCAATGTTAGAATTTATTCAAAAGTAATAGGATTATAACGGTGTAAGGATTTGTCTAACAAAAATGCAATAAGAATAAATTTGTCCAATAAAAATAAAGTGTATAGCATTTAAACTAAATGTACACCTTTATTTGCGTGCACACACAAGAGACATACAAAAGCCACCTTCCAGGGCATTGGTCCAATAGAGGTTCAATTCATGTCATGAATATTGAAAGTTTGAATATGAGTTAAACTCTTTGTGAGTAAAAATGGCTCAATTTACTTTCTCTTAGGCCTATGAGCAAATAAATAAAAGAGACAAAAACTAGGGACATTGAAATATAAAATTCGAACGCATCCTAGATTTTAAATATAGACCAATTTCGGTAGCTGCATTTGACATATTTGTGCTTGTATTCTCAATTGCATATCTTAGATAATTTTCAACATGACAAAAATTTGTGTGAGATTGTCTCATTGATCCTTGTCCGTGAGACGAGTCGAGTTAAGATTAAATGTAATACTTATACTAGCAAACGTAATACTAATTAAATTAATCATAAATAAAATGTTTATTACTTATATGGAAAATATAATACATTTAAAGGAAAATATTGTACTTTTACATTTTGATGTAAAAGTATTATTATTATTATTATTTTGAAAACTGTAAAAGTATTACTTATAAGGAAAATATAATATTTCTGATGAAAAAAAGTAATAGTTTTACATCAAAATGTAAAAGTATTACATTTGTCCACAAAAGTATTACGTTTCTCTTATAATTAAGTAACAGACACTTTATTCCTAATTAGTATTACATTTGATAGTATAAGTATTATATTTCTTTATTGACCCGATCAGTATCATAAATAACAATCTGTAAGACGGTCTCACACAAGTGTGATCATTTCTACATAAACCAAATCCTTGCTACACCCTTAGTCGAGTCTCAATTGGTCCCATTCCGAACAATGGTTTTGCATGCAATAAATCTTTTATTTATAAATCTATATAACACGTGAAGTTTGTAGCTAGTTCAAATCCAAAAGCAAAAGTCATAACAATGTGACGAGAAATCAAGTGGGTAATAATAATTAATAGGCTAAAAATGTAGTAACTCTATCAGTTAACTACATAACTATAAAGTTTTAAATTTAACCTCTTGTTGGATGGTCCTTTTTAATTTGAGTCAGTATGTTATAGGCCGATTTATCTTCTTGTTTCCTTGTAGTCTTTAACAAATTAAGGTAAAATTAAAAATGAACCTTTACCCATTAGAGTTACAAGGCGGGTTTCACCAAATACACAATAGTTATTGTGTGGGTCAAAAACGACACCGCTTCGCCCAAATTATTATTATTATTTTTTACGCGACCCACTGCAACATACATTTTTATAACTCATAATATACATTATTTTAAAACATAACGGTCGTGTTTGGTAAATGGCTGTTGGCTGATTTGGTTGGCTGTTTGGGTTAGAAGGTATGATTTGTTGATAATATTAGCTGATTGTAGAAAATTGTTTGATTAAGGGGGTGTTTGGCAAACGGTTGATGGCTTATAGCTGATAGCTGGTTGGTTTAGCTAGTAGTTGATGGCTGATTGCGTTAACTGGTTTGACCAGCTGGTTGTATTAGCTGGTTATAAAAAAACTGTTTGGTAAATTAGCTGGTTACTAGTAGCTGATTGAATGTAAAATGACATTTAAGGGTATGCGTGTATTGTATTATTTCAACCTTTAAATATAACAAACCCACCACCCATTTATAAGTAAATTCCATTGATTTCAAAGGACAAAATAGTCAATATACTCATTAATCCCAACAAGCTAATAGAAAAAGCTACATCCATTAGCTTTTCAATTTCCAGCTTATTGGTCCAATAAGCCATTTACCAAACACTTCAAAATAGCTTATTGGTAGGTCAAAGAAGCTAAACTTGATCAAATAAGCTAAAATGTGGCTGATAAGCCAATAACCAAACACCCCCTAAATTGGCTGTTAGCTGATAGTTGTTTGGTATAATTTCTTTTCTCAAAAAGCTAATTGAAAAGGCTGCTTTGAGTAGCTTTTTGAATTTTAGCATTTTGGAGTTGCAAAAAGCTTATTAACCAAACAACTAATAGTGGTCAAATAAGCCAAAATTGGCTGATAGACTGATTATTTACCAAATAGGGCCAACATACATTATTCTAATTAAGTACAATATCTTACCCAGAAATTTCATTATTCTAACACATAATGTACATCATTCTAACACATAAAGTAAAAAAAAAAAAAAAAAACATTATTCTAACTCATAATATACATTATTCTAATTTATAAAACTCAACCACGTCGTTTTGGACCGTGCCTCGCGCAATAATTTGTCCTAGATACATGCAGCATGTACTACTGCAAACTTTCTATTTTAGTAAATTAAAAGAAAATGTGGAACCCAAGTCTAAGATCTCTTGAGTTGTATGCAAGAAACCAAAATGTACCTAATTTATATAAAAGATTAAAAGGGGCGGGCATGCAATGTAAGCTACGCCTTTATTCTTTTCTTGTGCCATCATCGTCTTCCTCTTCAATTTTTCTCATATCAAAATCCATCAATTAAT
>CM008337.1:6551400-6563088 GCA_002525835.2 Ipomoea batatas | reverse complement strand
GGGCAGCAAAAACAACATTAAAATATTCAAATGTTTTCAAAGTGGCAGTACAAACGGGGTGCAGTTGGATCCGACAACTGGATTCGGAGTGCATGACTGGAGACTGGAAGTTTTCGCGTGTGGCCGGAGGATGTACGTTGGAGGAAAAAACGTAAACCGGCCGCTGGAGGTTGCACGTTGAGGCAGTGGTCGACGGTGGCATGGTGGAACTCTTCTCCAACGGTGGCAGCAGCGACTCCGGCCGGGTATAAATCGGCGCAGTTGACGCGTTAGCGACGCCGGCAGAACTGGTTGATGAAGTTATGGTGATGAGGATGGTGGTGAACACCATCCCGTTGATTAGAGGAACACGGCAATTCGTCGCATTCCCCACAGACGGCGCCAATGATGGTGTAAATGTAAACGGGGGTACGGATTTACACCACGTGTTGTTTGATGTGTATGATGTAGTGTATGGAGTGTGTATGAATGCAGGGAGAAGGGGAAAGGAAGTCAGGCTTCCTTCTTGGAGAAGAAGAGCCAAGAACCAAAGAGAGAGAAGGCCGAGAGGCAAGGGATCAAAGGATGCCATTAACAGGAGGGTCAGGTCCTTTATATAGAAATAGGACCTGACCCTTCAGGAATATAATATTCCCCAAAGGTCACTTGCCCTTTAACAATTTTTAAGGGACACCCGACCTTTTAGGGGTACAATAATACACAGACTATATACATTGTATTTCTACAGTAGTCCCTTGGGGTATTTACCCATCACTAGGTCAAGAGTGTTAGAAATAGTAATGGTTAGGCTAAGTGATCAAATTAAAGAGATTTAAATAATGTAGTAGTAATAGCTGGCTAAGGGATTCGTTTCTATTGGGCAAAGGCTTAGAACACCAAACTTAGTATTCTACCATTAAAAGTAACTTTTGACATATTTACCAAAAAAAGTAACTTTTGACATAGATTAGAATGCTTGAAAATTATATTACAAGCATGGAATTGATGGCTTGATACGAGTATGGACTGGCTTGATATGTTGAAATTTAGTGCAACATATGGCATATTTTATCTTTGTTATTCTTGTCTCAATTATTTTTATTTAGTTTGGTTTAATATGTTATGGTCCTCCTTGTATTTAGAGTTATAGCTATTATTTAGGAGAAATAATTTATTATGACTTTTTCTAGTTCTGTTGAGGTATTTGATGAGGTATTTTTTTATATATTTAAGTGAATGTGCTTTTAGATGCTGTCATTACAGCGAAATAAACACCATCTATATCTTCTTTACTTATGGTTTTGTTCACATTATATATATATAGGATTCCAGTGAGACCACTTGTTTAGGTAAGATTTCATGTAATACTTTTTATGGTCTAGATTGATTGACATACACACACTTCGTTCGCACACATTTAATCACCGTTCGCACACACTTCAACTTAGAATCTTAATCAATCTAGACCATTAAAAAATTTTGAGATCAAATCTTGTACATCAATCACCGTTCGCACACATTTAATCACCGTTTGCACACATTTCATGACCGTTCGCACACACTTAATTACTATTCGCACACATTTTATTACCATTCAAACACACTTCAACTTAGCAACTTAAATCAATATATGCCATTAAATTATTAAATGGATGCACAAAATATGATCTCACGATCTTACCTAAATCAATATATGCGTACGGGTCGCCTAGGAGAGAATTGAGAACGCTTCTCAACGCGCCACGTGCCCAGATGTAGTTGCACCTAACGTTATAATTAGATGCACCTAGGTGCATAAATGTTAACAAGGTAAATTACTTGCACTTGTAAGTGAACATATGTGCACAAGTGCAAGTAAAATGTATTACAGGTACAACTAAATTGTGCACTGAGCATCAATACTAAGTACACCTAATGTTATAACTAGGTACACCTAGGTTGCACCCAGGTGCATGAATGTTAACAAGCCAAATTTACTTGCACTTGTAAGTGAAAATAAGTATCGCAGATGCAAGTAAAATGTATTGTAGATGCAAGTGAATTGTACATTGAGCATCAATACTAAGTGCACCTAATGTTATAACTAGGTGCACCCAGGTTGCACCCAAGTGCATGAATATTAACAAGGTAAATACTTGCACTTGTTGAAACTAGGTGCACTTATATCACAATTACTTGCACCAAAGTTTGAGTTATTTACGAAAATGCCATCGCGTCGTTTTTTTAAAATCACATCTCATTCGTTGATCTAGACACACGGACCGATGTGAAGCGTTCTCATTTTCTTCTTGGGCGACAATTTGCAGGGATATATAGTTTTATGGTATCAAGAGCCCAGGTTTGACTTCAGCAAAAATGAATGGAAGCAGTATATCTATTGATAAGCTTGTTGGTGATAATTATAGTTATTGGAGGTAATGCATGGAAGCTTATCTACAAGGGCAGGATTTGTGGGAGCTTGTCTCTGGTGAGGAGGTAAGACCAGCAGATACTCCACAAAATGCCGAGTTACGACGAAAGTGGAAGATTAAGTGTGGCAAAGCTTTGTTTGCTTTGCAAACGTCGGTCAATAAGGATTACATCGAGCATGCTCGTGGTAAAGGGTCTCCTAAAGAAGTGTGGAGGCATTTGAGAAGTTGTTCGCCTGTAAGAACACGATGATACTCTAATATTTGGAGACCGAACTTGCTGGGATGATCTAAGTTAATCTTTCGATTCCAGATTATTTTGTGAATGTCAAATCTTTGTGTTTTGAAATTTCAGAATTGGATGAAGATGAGCCAATTAGTGACGCTCGTTTGCGTCGTTGTCTTATTCGTGGACTGTGTAACGAGTTCATGTCGTTTATCTCTTCGATACAAGGTTGGGCGACTCAACCTTCTATCGTTGAGCTTGAGAACCTCCTTGCAAACCAGGAAGCTTTGGTACTTCAGATGATTGGTGATGACAAACAGTCCTTCCCTCAAGTGGAGAATGTTGTTTATACAACTAAAGCGTAATTGTCGCGTGAGAGTGGTGTGCAATCGGTGTGGGAAATCTTGTCATATTCAATAAAATTGTCGTGTAAACCTCATTGGAGAAAATGTGTCTCACGAACTTGCTGAGCTTAAGCAACACGAGTGGGAACATTGTTTGTCTATTGAAGCTGTTGATCAACCTGTTATTCTAAGCTCAGTTGAGCAACGAGGTAATACTACTTCTATAAATTATATAACAGACTGGATTATTGATTCTGGTTGCTCTCACCTTGCAATTGGAAATGTCTCCTTACTCTCATGTTTGTCCGCATAATGGAAATAGAGTAGTCGTCACTGCTGATAATCCATTACATCATGTAATGGAAGAAGGGTATCTTAGTGCGAGGAAAGATGCTTCTGATGTTTCTCTGGAGGATGTCTATCATGTTCCTGGCTTGAAGAAGAATCTTGTTTCGGTGTCATAGATTGTTGATTTTGGAAGGTATGTTTTTTTTGGTCCAAATGATGTGAAAATTATTTCCAATGTGAAAAACATTGATATTGACATTTTATTTACTGGAAATAGAAAAAGTTCGCTTTATGTCTTATATGTTATAGTATGATATTTTGGATTTCTGGTGGAAGCACTGACTTTTGATTGCAACCCCTAGTTCTTTAAATTTGGTTTATTAAATTTATATGCATATTATGCTAAGTTGTGATATGTCCTGTCATTGTATGATAATCTGGTGGAAGCATTGACTATTTAGTATTTACTGCAAATTTGTATTCATTGACCATTATTGGTGAAAATTTGAATAAGGTGGAAGCACCGGAAAATAATGAAATATGTATCAGTGTAAGTCCCAGGGGTGAAATCCAGAAAATGATGAACTATACAAGATGACAGGTTCTCGATTCTGGATTTCTTTGTGTGATACTATGATTGTATCACTTTATGTTAAATTGCTTACAAATTACAAGTTTATGGATGTAAGACCCTTAAATTACAAGTTTAAGCCCCAATGATGGGTGTCGAAACCAACAAATAATAAAATACTTACTCTTATGAATTGTAATAGCGATGAGTAAGGTCGTATCCACAGAGATTGGTTAGACTTATCTTTAGCAATAGATTCAAGAAATAATGAGAATATGATATAAACTTAAATAGTAACAATAAAATGGAAATTCGAAAATGGAAAATAATATCAAATAGCAAATAATTATCAAGTAAATGTCAATAGCAAAAGGTATCCAACCCAAGGAATAATATCAGTTTAATTCTAACAAGACAGATATTGATATGCAAACCAAACTAACTTCACTCTTTACTAGATTGGTTATGGTTATTAACAAGCTCTAACAACCTGTCTTTCCTTACTTCGTCGATAATTAAAACAAGCTCTTTAATTACTTCCCTAGCTAATAAACAACCCTAAACAAGCTCTTAGGATTTAATTTACTACCAGCATTATCGAATTAGAAAGACTACCAATCCTAGCCAACAAACTCATAAGCTCGGTTCATTTAAGCTAGACTATATATCTCCATAACACAAAACGAAAATCAGTTATAATCAAATTGTGCTATTTGCTACCAACATCAAAACACTTAAACAATTACGGATTCAAGGTTCTAACTAGCAATTTAATAACTTGACAATTGAACAATGGGCCCGATTGCAACAATTAATCAAACAATAATTCATTCATATATATGAATATAACAGAAGATATATAGATAATAAAGCGCAAAGAATAATTTAGGCTAAATAAAGCTTACTGGTCTTGTAGAATCAAACTTCCATAATCCTTGAATTGGAAAATTAAGAACTCAGCAGTACATCGTAGAAAGTGTTTACAATGTAAATGAAATTATTTCGTGAATAACTGATTATTTTACTACTAAATTCCTAACCTATTTATACTAATTTAGGCATGGATTCAGCCGTTCATTCGAGAAGATTGCGGAGCAAATCTTTGGTTAGGAACAGTTCGCGGACGTCGTTCGTGGTTCGTGGACGACGTTCATCGCAGTATCAATTCGTGGCTTCGCTCGTACGTGGATGAAATTTTCTTTGCAGCAATCCGTGAATCTCGCAGACTTTTGACGGCTCAATCCTTAATCTACGTAAGCAAAATAAAACAAAACTAAAAATAAAGTAGCTTTGGGCGCTGCTGCTCTTCATAATATAATAAAAAATAAAAGAATATAGTAGGTTAAATTAACAATTTAATATAAAAGAAACAAGATTAGTCTAAAAATATTTATTAAGCATAATTATTAACATAATTATTATATTAGTGTAAAATATAGAATATAGCTTAAAATAAATATAATGTAAAATAAATAAAACTAATTTATTATAAAAATTAATTTAAATTGAATATAAAAATAGCGCTTATCACCCAACTATGAAATTTAGAAAAATGATGAACTTTGAAATGCCTGTCTTTCTAAGTTTCTAATTCTGGATTTCTGTAGTTATGTGTTCTGTGTATAGTATCTGAAATTCTACAATATTTTTCCCACTTTACTAATAGTATTCCATTTCTTTAGATGGAAAATACCACAGAGTCTGGTAGTCAACCTTCCAACTCTTCAAATGATGGGCTTACAGTGGTGGAAGCCCAAACTGTTGACACAAATAGTCAACAGAATGTGCAACCTACTGCTGCAGTTTCTGCAAAGAAAAGGAAGCAAGTTGATTCCAGATCAAGAGTTTGGGATCATTTTTAAAGAATTACCGATGCTAGTGATGTTACTATAAAGGAAAAGTGTATATATTGTGCCAAAGTATATCAATGTGAATCCAAAAAATATGGTAATTCATCTTTGAGAAACCACATGCTTAGTTGTCTGAAAAACCCTCACTCTAAAGGCACTAGACAATCACTTCTGACCTTTCAAGCTGTTACAAATTCTTATGCATCTCAGCCTACTTTAGGTGAGTTAGGAACCTGGGTTTTTAATCAGGAAGCTGTTAGGAGGGCCTTGGCTGAAATGACCATAATAGAGTAACTACCTTTTCGATTTGTGGAGGGTCAAGGGTTTAGGAAGTTCATTCTGGTGGCTTGTCCTATGTTTAAGGTTCCATCTAGATGGACAATAAGTAGGGACATCAGTCTGATTTATGAAGAGGAAAGGCTGAAGGTAAAATGCTTTTTTAGGGGAAACACTCAAAGAGTCAGTATTACAACTAACTCTTGGACTTCTATTCAGAGAATTAACTACATGGTAGTGACTGGTCACTTTATAGATGAAGAGTGGAAGCTGAATAAGAAGATTATCTCATTTGTTCCTGTTACATCACACAAGGGTGAGTACATTGCAAAAGCCCTGGAAACTTGTTTGCTTGGCTGGGGGATTAGGAATGTATATACTATTACAATAGATAATGCATCATCTAATGACACTGCCCTAGGTTTTCTAAAAAAGAAATTGTTGTCTTGGGGAACATCTACTGTGAAAGCCAAATATATTCACATGAGATGCATTGCCCATATTCTAAACTTAGTTGTGCAAGATGGGCTGAAATATTGTGATGTTTCTGTGACAAAGGTTAGGGAAGTTGTGAGATATGTGAGAAATTCATCTACTAGGCTTAAGAAATTTAAGGACATGTCTTCCTAGATTGGAATTGAACTAAAATCTTCCTTATGTCTAGATGTTCCAACTAGGTGGAATTCTACATATCTTATGTTACAATCTGCAATCTCTTACCAGAAAGTGTTTGAAGCATTTGAAGAGAGTGATAGTTCCTTCAAATCAGATTTGGGAGAGTCTGCTCCTGATTTTTTTGATTGGGAATCTGTTAAGAGTTTGGTAGAAGTCTTGAAATATTTTTCTAATATGACAATCAGAATTTCAGGTTCTTTATGTCACATCTAACACATTTTTTTCTACAATTTCTAATTTATATTGCCTCTTGAATGGCTTGGTGGAAGCTGGTGGGTCTGTGAAACTTATCGGGCTTAATATGAAGGTCAATTTTGAAAAATATTGAGGGGGAATAGATAAGATGAATTTGATGATATTCTTTGCAAACATTCTAGACCTCAGGGACAAATTAGAGTACATGCCAACTCAAATCATTCACATGTACTTTCTGGTTTGGCAGAGTTGTTTGATGATTATGCTGCCTCTACTCCCTCTAGTACTCCTAATGTTGTCCCTACTACTCCTGTCAGTCCTTCTGAATTTTCACAGTCTATAGTTGGGAGGCCACAACATTTGTTAAAGTCCCAAATTAAGAAATAAAGGATGGAAAGTTGGGGAATGAAAAAAACTGAATTGGAAATTTACTTGGCTGAGGCAATTGTTGAAGAAGAAACTTCATTTGATATTCTTAGGTGGTGAAAGCTGAATGCTGCAAGATTTCTTATCCTTTCTAAGATAGCTAGGGATATCTTAGCTATATCAATATCCACTTTTGCCTCAGAATCTGCTTTCAGTAAATCTGGTAGGGTTTTAGACCCTTTTAGGAGTTCATTAACTCCTAAAATTGTTGAAGCTTTGGTTTGTACTCAGGATTGGCTTAGACTGTCAAATACCCCTTGTCAATTGAGGAAAATCTTGAGGAATTAGAGAGATTTGAACAAGGCAACACACTAAGTCACTAACACTTCCTAGTTCTTAACATTCATGCAATTTTAATTTAGTTTTAACATTCTACTGTTTTTAATTTTGCAAAATTTGGTGCTGATGGTGGCAAGTGCAACTGGGATGATTAGTGGTTCTACACTTGCTACTATTCCTGTAATGATATGCTTTATATTTTATACTTTATACTCTTTTATTAACGTATTGTGTATACTATTATTCATGACTGTTGTTGCCCCTATTATTGAGTGATGAATGATGAGGCAGTGAGGCATTGAGATTTGGTAACTGTTTTAATTAGTTGCTACCCCTAGTTGTCCTATTGAGGCTTGGTAATTGTCTAGTTGCTGCCTTTGTTGGTAAGCTGGACAGTTGGTAAGTTCTTGGTAATGATTCTATAATTGATTATTCAATGACATTATAGTTATGTATTTATGGCAATGATGAAAGCTTCCACCAATGATCTGAAATATGGGGGATTAAGCTGGTATGTTGCTAAATCCTCATGGGGATGTTGTAGCAATTTGCATTAATCCTAACTTTGATATGGACAAAAAGCTTATTGAGCCAACTTTATAATTGTCTAATGTTTATTATTTTATATTGCATAACATGTGTTTGTTATTTGCTAATATTCCTTAAGTTTGAGTTGATAGGAAGAAGAAGCACAGTAGGAAGTACTAGTCAACTAGGAGAAGTAGGAAGTACTGCAAAAAAAACTGCAAACTGTATTTATTTTTGTAAAGTTGTAAAGTACTTAACTGTATGTACTTAGACAGTTAGAACTTTTAGTAAGTTAGTAACTTGCATGCAAACTTGTGAAAAGCGCGCTTTTGCGCTCAAAGCGCCAAAGCAACGCAACCCCTGACTAAGGGCCTCAAATGAACAAGGCGCACAAATATGAGAAAGCGTGCGCCTTGGTGCGCTTTTTGGATAAAGCGCTGAAGCGATAAAGCCCAAAAAAGCGTGTTTTTTTCATATGTAAGCAGTCAACGGTCATAAGTTACAAAAAAAAAAAAACTAAACCTAATAACCTGGTCGGATTGCAAGTAGCAGACGCAAGACCAAAGTCGCAAACATCGCAGCTCCGTCTCCTTATATTGGTTGTCTTGAACGGTTAGAATTCTTGTTGGAGTTGGAATGTTTGATTGCAATTATTTTGTATTTTTAGTTTTTTGCTCTTTCTGCCACAATGCCATGCCCACACTGCCCACTGCTAGTCTGCTACTAAATTGAGTTTAAAAATTTTAATGAACAAATTGTAATTGAAAATTAAAATATTAAAACTTAAATAGTTAAATTACAATTTACACTTGAATAAATTGTAATTAAAAATTAAAATCTTAAATTACAATTTACACTTGAATACTTGATTATTTGGGACTTGAGTACTTTATTCTTGAATACTTAAAAGTCTTGAATACTTTGTACTTTTGTAGGTGAAAATTATTATTTATAATAATGTCTAACCCAAGACATCAAGATCCGGGATGGGAACATGGTACGCCGGTTTTGGATAAGGGCACAACGCATGTTCGTTGTTAGTATTGTCAAAAAATAACGAAGGGTGGTATTTACCGGCATAAATTGCATCTTGTGGGAAAAAGTAGACGTGCTACGGCATGCACAAAATGTCCCCAAGTTGTTAGAGATGCAATGAGGGAATTCATGCAAAGTAAGAAGCAAAGAAAGGATGAAGTGTCTTCAACGGATGCTTCTCCTAATTTCAATGAAAATTATGATGATGAAGATATGGATTTCCCGGAAGAAAATGCAAATCAAGCAATGGGAGGTAGTATGAGATCTTCTAACAAATCAATTAAAGGTCCCATGGATTTGTATTTTAATTCAAAGGAGCACCAAAAATTGAAAATGTCAAAAGGCGGTGAAACCGTAACATTAGAGGCATGCAAGAAGGAGTTGAGGGAGAGAGCTATAGTGCAATTTTCACAATGGATGTATGAGGTCGGACTACCATTTAATTGTGTTCAATACACTAAAAGCTTGCAAGGCTTTATTGAGTGTGTTGCACAACATGGGCCGGGAATGAAGTCGCCTTCCTATCATGAAGTTAGAGTGCCATATCTTAAGAAGGAGGTTGAGCATGTTAAGGAGTTGTTCAAGGCACACGAGGAGACGTGCAATGCATATGGTTGTTTTTTGATGATGGACAAGTGGACGGATAGGAGAGGTCGTTCGTTTATTAATATCCTAGTTAATTGTTCACTTGGATCTTACTTTCTCGAGTCGGTAGATGTTAGCAAGGACACGGTGGATGCTAACAAAATGCTAGAGCTATTTGAAACTTTTGTCAATCAAGTGGGGAAGGATAAAGTTGTGCAAGTCATATCTGACAATGCTTCAGAGAATGTGAGAGCCGGTATGTTTAAAAAATTTGTTCTTTTATCCTTTGTATTAATACTTTAAGATTTTTAAATGTTTAAATTTTTAACTATTAATTTGTGGCATCATTTAGGCAAGGATTTAATGGAGGTGTACCCGAATTTGTATTGGACGCCATGCGATGCTCATTGCATCAATTTGATGTTTAAAGACATCTTTGAGATTTGTCATTTTTCAATGGCGTACAAGCGCGCTTTGAAGTTGTCGGTGTAAATCCATTCGAAGACAAAGCTGTTGAATTGGTTGAGAAAGTACACCGGGAAGCGTGATTTGGTCAAGTTTGCTAAGACTCGATTTGCTACAGCATTCTTAACCTTCAAGAGGCTTCACGAGTAGAAGAACAATTTGATGAAATTGTTCAACTCAGAAGAATTCCTCACTAGCTCTTACTTCAAAGAAGAGGCAAGAAAAGAGTGCTCTAGAATTGTTCAAATGCCAAACTTTTGGAATACAATTCTAGAGGCACTCAAAATAGGCGGTCCATTGATTAGTAAACTTCGGTTAGTTGATAGAGATGTTAAGCCATCAATGGGCTATATTTATCCTGCAATGGAGATCACAAAGCAAGCAATTGAAAAGGCTTTCAACAACAACTCAAACAAGTACAAGAAGGTATTTGAAATCATAGACAGAAGGTGGAGTTCCCAGCTTCGCCAACCATTGCATGCAGCTGCTTACTACTTGAATCCAGATTACTTCCGATATAGGAGTGAGCCATCGGTTTCTCCATCAGTTAACTCGGCAGAAGTTGTTGCTGGCTTTTATGAGTGTTTGGAGAGGTTGGTTCCAGATCAAGATCTGCATGAGAAAATTGCTGAGGAAGTGACTGCGTGGGAAGTTGGGACTGGCTTATTTGGCATGGCAGTTGCCAAGAAGCAACGCGGTTCTAAAGCTCCAGGTTCTTACTTCTTAGACAATTTAGCTTACAATTTCTTTCTAATCAAAAGCAAAATGCAAACTTTGAATAATTTTCAAATTTTATAGTTGATTGGTGGACTTCTTTTGGGGGCTCAACTCCCCATTTGAAAGAATTTGCGATTAAGATTCTTAGTCTCACAACTAGTGCATCGGGTTGAACGAAATTGGAGTGTGTTTGAGCATGTAAGTTAGTCAATTTATTATTTTTAAGTTATTAATTACCAATTATAACAAATTTAAGCACTAATTTACTTTGAATATTTCAGTTGCATTCGAAAAGGAGGAATCGCCTTGAACACATGCGCCTTAATGATTTGGTATTCATCAATTATAATAGGGCATTGAGGCGACGATGGGAAATGAGGGATACCATTGATCCAATTAGTTTGGATCAAATTGATTTTGCTAATGAATGGTTGACAGGTGTCCCGGAGGATGCTAATGATGAGTTGGTGTTTGAAGATGGGGATGGATTGACTTGGGGTGAAATTGCCAAATTTTCAGGTGCAAATGAAACTCCTTATTCTCTTAGGCATGCTTCAAAAGGAAAAGAGAAGGTTGGGAGTTCATCAAGGTCTAAGGGAAAGGAAAAGGTTTCCGAGTATAGACTAGTGGATGAAGATGATGAGGAAGATGAAGAAGGATTTGAGGATGATGGAATTATCAAATTTGACAATTTGGATTTGTGTGATGAAGAAGATGACTTTGATATGGAGGATTGAATGACTTTGAGGGATTGAATGAATGAATGAATGAATGACAATATGTTATATTTTGATGACAAAATGGCTTAAGTGACCTTATTTTGATGACTAAAGTTTGTTTT
>CM008337.1:6441096-6451351 GCA_002525835.2 Ipomoea batatas | reverse complement strand
GAGTCATGATTGAAGGAGCTTGAAACATAGTCTTGAGTGGCGTCACACTAAAGCTCCCAATCCTCAGTCGGTTGGGGAAATTTATCAAAAACTTTGTCTACAAGATCCCTCTGGATCTCATCTTCTCAGATTGAGAGCGGGAGATGTGGGTAGTGGGCTACATCTCTTTGCGATATCTCGCCAAAAAGATGATCCTATACTCTTGGAGAGATCGGGGCCCTCGATCCAACAAGATCATACAAAACATACACACGAATTCAACATTCCCCAAAGAATCAAACTCATTATCAAATTAAATCATAAACACCAATCATCCATTAAATCTAGCCCCTATCCTAGGGATTAGCCTCTCATAGGCTTTAGCAACATCAAAGCATCAAAATAGAAGAACATATCTACAAAATCAGTATATAAAGAAAACAACTTTAAGGAAAAAGGAAAAGTAAGAGGAAGCCAAAGAGAAAACAAATCTTAGTGGAAGAAGTTACCCAAAAGATCTTCAAGACTATGGAGATCTAGTTCTCTTCTCCAAGGAGCTTCTCCTCTTCTCCTAATCCTCTCTAACCTAACCTAAAAATGTAGAATAGAAAAATGTGACAAAAGACAATGCCCCTTAAATACTAAAACATCGCGCAGGTTTTCTGGTGCCGCCCCACGTCTGCCACACGCGTATGGACTGGCGTGGGAGCTCTCTGGAAATATTCCACGCCAGCTCACACGCGTGTGAGGCTCGTGGGCGTGGGTTCTTCATTTTGTTTTCTTTTGTTGTTCCCAGTTTGGTCTCTGTGTGCTCCCATGTGGATTGATTCTTCCTTGCAACGATTTATGCTCTCTTTTGGTTGATTTCAGCCTTCATTCCTGTGGGAATTCTTCAAAACACTCCACACAAGACTTGTTTGCAATTTGTTAGTAGAATAGCATGTAAACACGTAATTGCACTCTTTAAGACTTATTTTTAGCAAGAAATCAACTTAATAAGTTATAGATAAATAGGTACTTTTGGCGTCTATCAAAGTTTCCACACTTTAGATTGCTCGTCCACGAGCAAATTATTAATTCATAAACCTTCTCATTTAGATGCCAAAAGTATCTAAGCTATTGGTATGCTCAGAGGTAATCATTCATTCAAAACACAATCTACCAGGAGATGTGAAATCCTTCACAATATCTTCAAGGAATGATATAAATGTGCCATACACTGTTATGAATATTCAAACAAAGCGAAACCCCTCTATGGTCACAAGTTGGACAATTAATTAGTTTCCACAATATCAAGCATACAGTCCAAAATTTCATTCACCTCTCATTGTGCAAAGGCCTTAAGCTGATCCCCCTAGTGGGAACGATGTACAAAACCTAATCAATCGACCTCCCTTATCGCCAAAGTCCAACATAAAAGTAAGTGAAAATAGATCCATGGGCCTCTCTCCGCTAGTGGCTTGGGCGGTTACTCATTTCTCTCACTTCCTAGGGTAACATCGTCAAGCAACCCGACTTCATATGGAGTTCCATGCTTTAATTTTCGAAGGCAGTGCAATGGGTGCTCGAATCCTAGCGAAGCGGCTTCCCTTATCTCAATTTTCTCATCTCCTAGGGCCATTTTATTGTGAACAACCGACTCCAGATATAACATTTGTGTATTTAGAAGACTATGGTTGTTCACCACCTAGCGAGATGGCTTTCCTCGTATCTTATCTCGGGGATTGGCCTTATTGCTTTTTCTACTCATTTCTCCGAATAACAACCCCTCATGCCTTTTACTTGGGAAGCAGGGATATTTCTCTCAACGCTCACAGAAAGCTCTCCTTTTGCCCCATGTTCTATTCTATGATTATTCAATTTCGGACTTCGCTCAATTTATCTTTCTGAAATTAGGGGTTGCACACTCCCACTTCGAGAGATCTTTAACTAAGGTCTTTACAGAATATGAGGTGAATACCACACAAGCATACAACTTTTTCAAAAATTTTTAAAGGTCAAGGTAGGGGTACTTCCAAGGTTATTCAAAGAGTAAACTTTTTGGCACAGATTTAGTATTCTTCGAAGATAGAATGAATAACAACACATGCTTGTGGTTTGATTATTTTTTTCAAACAAATGAGATAGCGCTCTTAATTAAAATTTTCATTTCAGACACAGCTCTTTCCACACTTTAGACCAAACATCGTCCTCAATGTTGATTTAAAATAAGCTAAGGAAACAACAAGGTATGCATTTTTCCACACTTTAAAATGAAAACATGAGGTTCAAATAATAGATAAACAAGGGATAAGAGGTAGATGACCTAGTAAGCATCCCTTGTCATGTTGCTCGAAATGCCTGGATGGGTACTTCCCATGTTCTTTCAACGAGATCTGCATGGAAATATGGAATCTACAAAAATAGGGAATTTCAACTTGGATGTTATTTGTCAGAATAAAGTAAAGATAGTAATAAAGCATGGTAAATAACGGGTTGCCTCCCGGTCAGCGCTATGTTTAACGTCTTTAGCCCGACGAACTTGTCATGAAGATTGTGCTACTCATCTTCCCAGGGTATTAGCCTACAACACTGGACCGTCCCCTGCCCATTTTCTGTTCCATAATATTTCTTGACTTGGTGGCCGTTTACTTTGAAAGACCCTTTTTTTGGGTGCATGATCTCCAATGTTCCATAAGGAAACACTTTTGTAACAATATAAGGCCCGGTCCATCTAGATTTAAGTTTCCCAGGAAACAATCGCAGTCTGGAATTGAATAATAGCACTTTATCTCCCTCAATAAATTCTTTGTTTTTCCTGATATGCATGTCGTGGTAAAACTTGGATCGTTCTTTGTAATATCTGGACGTTTCATAAGCCAACAAGCGCCATTCTTCTAGTTCGTTCAGTTGAAACATTCGCTCTTTCCCTGCTATGAATAAGTCTTCATTTAATTTATTGATTGCCCAATATGCTTTATGTTCGATTTCAACTGGAAGGTGGCATGCCTTGCCGTATACCAATCTGTATGGAGTGGTTCCTATCGGTGTTTTATAAGCAGTCCTGAAGGCCCATAATGCATCGTTAAGTTTATCAACCCAATCCTTTCTATGCCGAGATACTGTCTTTTCCAATATGGCTTTAATATCTCTATTTGCGTTCTCGACTTGCCCGGTAGTCTGAGGATGATAGGGCACTCCGCCTCGGTGCTGTATACCTTGCCTTTGAAGCAATCTCCGCATAGGTACATTCTGGAAGTGTGTTCCCCTATCACTGATTACAATTCGTGGTACTCCAAATCGTGTGAAGAATCGTTTCAGAAATCTTGTTACACTTCTAGCGTCATTGTTGCGCAGTGCTTCTGCTTCAACCCATTTGGAGACATAGTCTACTGCAATAAGAATATACTTGAAACCTTTGGAATCCGGAAATGGTCCGGCAAAGTCTAGTCCCCATATATCAAAAATTCCGCACGCAAGTATGTAATTCTGCGGCATCTCATCTTTTCCAGTGATGTTCCCAGTTCGTTGACATCTGTCACAGTTTCTGACACAGATTTGAGCATCCCGAAATATTGAGGGCCAGTAGAATCCTACCTCGAGTGCTCTCCTAGCAGTTCTATTAGCTGAGTGATGGCCCATTCGATGGCATTCTCCTAGGATTTCATGTCCTTCAGCTTCTGTTACACAACGTCGAATTAATTGATCTGCGCATACTTTGAAAAGATAAGGCTCGTCCCAGAAGTAATATCGAGAGTCTGCTATTAATTTTCTTCGGGCATGTATAGTTAAAAATTCCGGTAGCTTTCCTCCTACAAGATAATTAGCCAGATCTGCATACCAAGGTGTGAGATAGAGACCCATCAGCTTTTCCTCTGGAAAATATTCATTCACGTCCCCAATTATATCCTGTCCTTTCTCATTCTCTAACCTTGATAAATGATCTGATGCACTGTTTTCAACACCTTTCCGATCCACGATAGTTACATCAAATTCTTGCAATAGCAAAATCCATCTAATCATCCTTAGCTTGGCTTCCGGTTTAGACATAAGGAACCTGATAGCTGCATGGTCAGTATGAATGACGACCTTTGACATTAAGAGATATGATCTAAATTTATCTAATGCAAACACTATTGCAAACAGTTCTTTCTCAGTCGTGGTGTAGGCTTGTTGTGGCTTAGTCAACATTCGACTGGCATAAGCGATAGGTTGAAATTTCTTATCATTTTTCTGCCCTAGCACAACTCCAACGGCGAAATTACTCGCGTCAAACATCAACTCAAAGGGTTGATCCCATTTCGGTCCTACAAGGATTGGAGTGTGTATCATGGCATCCTTCAAACTCTGAAATGCCTTCATAGCATCTTCGTTTAATTCAAAATTGGCATCCTTTTATAACAACTTAGTTAATGGCCTTGCGATTTTCGAGAAATCTTTTATGAACCTTCTGTAAAATCCTACATGTCCCAAGAAGCTTCTTAAAGATGTGACATTGTGCGGTGGTGGTAGGGTCTCAATAACTGCTGTTTTAGCCCTGTCGACTTCAATTCCCCTTTTTGAAATCTTATGTCCAAACACAATTCCTTCTGTGACCATGTAGTAGCATTTCTCCCATGATAAGGCTAAATTCATTTGCTGGCATCGTTCCAAAACTTTTTCCAAATTTCCAAGGCATTCTTCAAAAGTTTCTTCAAAAATTGTAAAATCGTCCATGAAAACTTCCATGAAATCGCCAATGAAATCTTCAAAAATAGCCAGCATGCATCGCATAAAGGTGGCGGGGGCGTTACAAAGACCAAATGGCATTCTCCTGTAGGCAAATGTACCAAACGGACAAGTGAACGTGGTTTTCTCTTGATCCTCCAAGGCTACTGGAATTTGAAAATATCCACTCATCCCGTCTAAGAAACAGTAGTAGCCGTACCCGCTTACTCTCTCAATCATCTGATCTATGAAGGGCAATGGAAAGTGGTCTTTACGGGTGGCTTCGTTGAGCTTTCGATAGTCGATACAGACTCTCCATCTAGTTATCTTTCTCGTAGGAATCAGTTCCTTGTTATCATTTTCAGTGACTGTAATTCCTCCTTTCTTTGGTACCACATGAGTTGGACTGACCCATGTGCTGTCCGAAATAGGGTAGATCATTCCAACATCCATAAGTTTGATCACCTCGTTTTTCACGACATCAAATGTATTCGGATTAAGTCGACGCTGTGGTTGCGCCACAGGTTTGGATCCTTCTTCTAACAGAATTTTATATGTGCAAATGGCCGGATTAATCCCTTTCAAGTCAGTCATTCTCCAACCTATAGCTTTTTTGTTTCTTTTCAGCACTGTTATCAGTTGTTCTTTTTGTCTTTCTGAAAGATCTATAGCAATAACAACAGGTAATTCTTCTCCTGTTCCTAAATAGGCATACTCAAGATGAGCAGGTAGAGGTTTTAATTCTCCTTCATGCATTATCTCACCGTCTTCCTTCCTGTTCTCATTTTCATCATCACACTCCTCCTTAAATCCATCAAATTCATCGCCGTCATTTCCAACCATTCCCTCCGAGACTTCTCCAACAGAGTTTATATTCTCAACAAATTCAGAAACACAGTTATTATTAAGCAAATTAAAACGATCGACCTCTCGGTATAAAGCAATATGTAAAGAATTAAGTTCATGCTCAAAAGTACTTTCATCATTACTCTTAGCACCTATGGGACATTCCCAATTGAAATTATGCCTCTTAGTTTTAGGTATTTCGCACAAATAATCAATTTCATCATGCACATAATCAACGAAAAAACATTCATCACTATCTAAAGGATATTTCATTATCTTAGTCACGTCGAAGCTAGCAGATTCGTCTCCTACGCGAATAACAAGTTTGCCTTCTCCCACATCTATTAGTGCTCTAGCAGTTGCCAAGAAAGGTCTGCCCAATATGAGAGGAATCTCCACATCTGGGTCCATATCGAGGATCACGAAATCCACAGGAAAAATAAATTTATCAACCCGGACTAAAACGTCTTCTACTATACCCCTTGGGTATTTGGTAGATCGGTCGGCTAACTGAATGCTCATGCGCATGGGCTTAAGAGTTCCTAGGCTCAGTTGTCGATATAATGCAAAAGGCATTAAATTGATACTAGGACCTAGATCTGCCAAGGCTCTATTAAAAGTCGTTCCTCCTATATTACAAGGTATAGTAAAGCTTCCAGGATCTTTTAATTTTCTAGGCACATTCTTATGTAATATTGTAACACCCCGAAATTTCCTACTACTCTGTTAAATATAAAGGGGTTATTTTTCTTATTAAGTATTTATTAAAATAATTATATGTAGAATTATTTCCTCATGGGCTTGGAATAATGTATCTTTGGGTTACATATTATTTGTTAGGAACCCCGAGTAGTTGATTTTGATGATACCAAGCTATACGAGGAGACCCCTAAATTTTCGTAAGTGTGTTAGAATAGCTTATACTTTTCTGTCAATCTTGTAAGGCAAACGAAGTCTTAAGTTATCTAAGGACTCGGGTCTCGCTGAATATGTAAACATTTGAAGAGAGGTATGTTTCACTCGAAGACACGAAGACACAAAGACACGAAGACTCGAAGACACGAAGACACAAAGACACGAAGACTCGAAGTCACGAAGACTCGAGGACATGAAGAACCGAAGATTAGTATCTAAGGTCAAAACCGGGAAGGACCAAGATTCTATAACCGAGCAATCAAGGATGTGATTGACTCGAGGAGTTTAAGGAAGAATGATAAGGTCAATCATTCTTTCTCACAACCAAGGCAAAGACATTCTCTGATAATTTGTCTTATCTGTTGCCTTGAAGATGGGTATAACTGAATGTCATTTTGGGTCCTATGCAACGATCCCAAGGAGCATTTAATGATTGTCACCTTTTTGAGGGACAAAAGGCATTTTGTCCTTTTCTAAAAGTGGACAAACGGCTAGAAAGTACTGACATTCTGAAAAAGGAGAAAATATTACCCATTGGATAATACTCACTGGACAATAGGTTTTGAATTTCAATCTCCATCCAACAGATCTGAAATTCCACCTATAAATACCCTTGTCCCATCTCACTTTGACAAGGTTGAATTGTGCGAAATATTGTTGTTCAAGCAAAAATTTCCAGTGTGATATTCACAAGCTTACTAAGCGATATTCAGTCTTATTTGGAAGTTCTTGTGAGCTTAACGAAGGAAAGCTCAAGAATTCCAAGTTGGAGATTTATCTACTTATTCAACCATCTCTACAAGTGAAGTAGAAAGAGGCGGAGTAAACTTGGAAGAAGTTGAAAAACCTACCACAACAAGGCTGCCGGGCTTAGTGATCAAAGGAGCTTGTTGTAACGGAGATTGTACTATAAGGGGAATATAGTGCAAACCTTCACGTGTTGTGATGAAGAGTGGAGTAGGCTTCGTTAACAGCCGAACCACTATAAAAACTCTCTCTCTCTCTCTCTCTCTCTTTATCCTTATTATTTACCTAAAGCATTGCATTGTATACATAACTCAAAACTAACTTTCTTTATAAGAAAAACCCTAGTGCAAAGTAAAAGATAAAATCTTGTTATAACTCTTTCCGCTGCGTTTGCCTCCAAAAAGTTTTCAAAATCCCTTTGATTCTATTCAACCCCCCCCCCTTCTAGACTCATAGCGTTATCACCGGGACCAACATTATTATTATTATTATGATTACTACAAAATGTTCTTAGCCCAATATACCTACATAGATATATAATAGTATATGATTTTATTATGGGCTATGGACCCAAGGAATTATTTTAAAACTAGATTATAAAAATGATTTATAATACTAAGCCCATGAACCATAATTCTTATTATATGTATATGGTATCTATAAATTATTCTTGAGCCCAAAAATAACCAAGTCTTGACCCAACTACTAATTATAGTCTTGGCCTAGTCCATTTTTGGAAACCTACCCTAAATGGAAAGGGTGCATTACCTTCCCATTCCAAAAATGATCAGCAGCCATAATCTCTCCCTCTCCATCGGTTACTCTCTCCTCACGTCCGTCTCTCATCTCTCTCGACAAAGTGTTTCGTGCAAGGATAATGCAGCAGCACCGGCGATGACCGTGGGTAACAACAAGCTACGAACCTCCTTCCTCGGCGAGCTACGGGCAACCAGCGAAGACGACGAAGCAGTTTCCTCTATTCGGCGGTGACGACTCTCGGCAGTGAAGGCAGCACCATGCTCAAGGACGTCCGGCAGGAACTCCTCGACTGATTCTTTGCATGGTCGACGGCAACGAGCTAGGCAGTGGCGGCGAGGGTTTCCTCCGACGACCATGATCCTCCCTTGTGCGCAGTCTCTTGACGACGGAGGCAGCAGCGGTAGAAGTGGACGGGCTCCTCCTTTCCGTTCAGTGTGCGAAGCAGAGTAGCAGCGGATGAAGGCGGCGGTGGTTCCCCTTCCGTTAGACAGTAGCGGTGAAGCTCAGCAGAATCCCCTTCTCCGTCACCAATCCGTGTCCTCCTCCCCTGCCTCGGGCAGCAGCGGTGAAGTTTCTCGGCGGCGACGGCAATGCAATGGTGGCAAAGCCGTGACCTTGAGGTGGTTGGGCTCTTCCAGCCGTGACCTTCGGCGTAGCAGCAGTAACTCAGGCGTGGTGGCTGATCCGGTGAGCTGGGCAACGACGGCATGCGAAGACCGGCGTGATCCTCTTCTCCCTTGGCTACGGTAATGAAGGGTTTTGTGTGTTGGTGGCGTAGCATAGCAGCAAGAAACAGTATGGCGTGGCGGTATGGTGTTTGGGTGGTGAGCTATAGAGGGCATAGGTTCGAATCCTTGCTTAAGCATTGTGATTAAGGTAATATTATATTTGTCTTTAAGCTTATAGTTTTAGTGTTAGTTATAGAATTATAGCTTACATATAGGTTGGTATTTGAAGCTCCTAAATAGGATTAGGAATATCAATATCCTTGTTTTGGTAGTAGTTAGTGATCATATTAGAGATGGATTAATCTTCAGGTTCACGACTATTGACCCAGCTTACGAACCAAGCTTAGAGTTGGTGTTGCTTTGAGTTAATACGCTTCAAAGGTAACCACTATGTCCATCAAAATCTATTTTTACACTCTCAATCTATATGGTATTATTTGGTGATTGGAATCCTGAAATTTCTTGAATATTAGCCTTGTTCTTGACTGCGGAATTTGTGTTTGATGGATTCATGAACTTGTGTTCTTGATCCTTTGTCTATTGATGTTTATGAGCATTGTTGGTTTGGATTCCATGTTTATTTGGCCTCTGGGAGATGAAATCTGTGTAATCTGATCATATTGTTGTATTCTGGAATGAACGTTGTATTCTGAGCTGAGTCTGGGAGTGGTGCGTTGGATTTGCTCTTGCGGTGCACCCTAGCAGCATAATGTAACCCGCTGGAGTCTACTGCAAGAGTAATGCGGTAGTGGTTGGCGGAGGTGAGTGATCCGTTGAGGGGATCCGCTTCCTTCTTGAGGAGGTGAGTGGCGGAGGGCAGTGTTCCGTCTGTGTGTTCCGCAGGTTCTCCTGGAATTCCTATTCCAGTGAGTGTTCTGTGATCTGTTGTTTGTTTGTTCCCTCTTTTGTTATGGAGTTTGTTGGAGTATTCTATTGGATATTTTACCATGATTCTGGAGTATTTATTCATACCTCTTAGTCCATTATATGAGTCTATCATTTGGTTGGTTGAATCCTTGATTATATTATTTGGGAGTTGGTTTGTGTTCATATCTGAGATGAGCACTCTGAGTGATGGTTCTTGGGCTGAGTTGAGTATGAGTATGGAGTTGTGGATCATTGAGTATCTCTTGGGATTGTTTGAGGATGAACTAACTGTGGAACTAACTTTGGACTTCGGTCCCTGTGATTAGACTTCGGTCCCTGTGATTGGGTTTTTACCCCTGTGCATATGACTTCTAACTGTGGTTGGGTTTTGGTATGATGGTTGGTATGGTTGTGACACCCCAACCTTACACAGGCTGAGATAGATAAATCTCAACACAACAGCTGCCTATCTCAACCAAAAACATAACATAGCGGAAGCGAATTTAAAACTTAAGGGCGTCATGCCACATCTAGGTAGAAAACACAGCCTAGATGCACAGGCTAACCATAAGAAACGAACTAAATTGTCATGCATAAAATAAAATAAATCCTCAAGTCATGGTCAACAACATCAAAACACTAGTCAAGAGTATATAATATCTCAATTGGCACACAGGCCCAAAAACCAAAGTCTAAACAGCAAAAACTAAGTCTAAGCATCGCCACAA
>CM008337.1:6405455-6418383 GCA_002525835.2 Ipomoea batatas | reverse complement strand
ATGGTGCGGGGTGACACTTTACCCAAAAAATATAGAAACCATATATCAAAATAGAAAAACCAAAACTACCATTATCACTTTAAATCCATCATTTTTGTCAACCATACAGAGAAGAATGTAGAATATACAAATTTATATTCACAATAATAAAGTTCTATCAAATAGAAGCATTTTCCATTAAGCAAAAGGGTCTGGAGCAGAGTTTGTGAAGTGCACTAAAAAAGAAAAACAATCTTCCTGCGAGTAATCCATAACACCTAATTTCCTGAAAGGACTTTACTAAGCATATTTTGCAGCGATGCAACTGAATCAACCGTTGATTTTGCTAGCCAACTGACCCCCACTTTTACGCGGTGCTCATTGGTTGGTAATCTGATCAAGTACGCTATTTTCCTCGCTGCAATGAGAATGAGGGTAAGAGAAGTGCGAACAAAGTAGAGAAAAAGGCTAGTAACAGGAGGATATATGAATGAATACCAGTGTGCCCAACGACACCATCCAGGGTAACTCCATCAACAAAACTAGGTGAAACAGCAGCATCGTACTTACCAAGAGTCATCATTTCACCCAAATTTTGAAACCTGCATCACTCACATAAACCACCAGTTAACGAACCAATCATATAAAATACTTTATTTTGCCATGAAATGTCATTCCTATAACAGCAACAATGAATGGAAACATCCTGCAAATGAATTAAGTTGTACTTGGAAGCAGAATTCTTTGGCTTCCGGTGACATCAGAATTCAAGTTTTGGACTTAATTACTGATTCAGAGGGAGCATTCACCCAGCTTAACAACCACACCAGAATTGTGAAATTTCGACAATACATGTACGTTCTTTAAACTTTCATCGTGATCATAATTCATATGTGTGCTACTTGAAACTAAACACTGTAAACTTCACACACAGCACATGTGAATCTTATCAGGACATTTTCTCAACTAGCAATCTAGCATGAAAAACAATTCGAGCACAAGTTCCATGAACCCATTTGACATCTTTCATTGATTGATGGTTTCACCAGAAAGAATAAAATGAAGAGAGTGGATCATTAGCAATGACTGCCATGTTGTCACATATTTTACAACTATGCAGTGCCTACCAATTCTCTTTAGTGAGCAATCCTATCTGCTTCAGGTACCATCAAGCTCGCTATTTTGATGTACTCTTGTGTCTTTTTTAAACTAACAATATGCAAAGAAAGGTCTCAATAGTTCATTGCCAACCATTTGTTATACTCTTGCATTTCCATTACTAAAAAGCTACATGAATCCATCTTGCAAGACCATGTGTATTAAATTTTATTGTGAATGTGAACTACTCATGCCATGACAAAATTGATACTCCACCAAAAAACAAAGGAAAGTGAAACAGAAAGATGACAGTGAAAACAACAATAACAGCAAAGTTGCAATATTTAATGAAACAAGGAAACAATTTTCAAACCCTACCTAAATGGCAGTAGTGGCCGACCATTGATAGCAGCCCACAAATTCCACCCTGCAAAATCAGACTGCTGGAAAGCAACCTGTGAAGAAAGTGGCAGCAGGAGAGCTAAGTGATCAAAATGGAGAACAGTGCATACTATAAATGGATAGTAAGCTTAGTTGATGTCCTCAAGGGACAGATAACTAGTTGAGCTCTATCATTTCATGGATCTTTTATTATCATTACTATAATTGTTTCTTTACAATAACTTCAATTGTCAAAAATAAAATTCTGTCAATCACCTGTGCAGTGGCAGGAAGCAATTTTCCATTTTTGTCCCTTAATGCAGAAGCATCACCAACTGCAAATATGCGTGGATGACCCTTAACTTGGAGGGTTTCATCTGTTTCTGCCTGCCCTCGACCATTAAGAGGAAGTTCATAGGGATAGTCGCCCTGTTCTAACTCAGGAAGTAGTGGTTTTGATCCAACAGTCCATAAAACTAGATCTGATTCTATAATCTGACCCTGCAAGCCTCTTTCAGAAGGCTGCAACTCCAGGATTACACTTTCAGAATGATGAGCTGTTGTAGCATGAACTGATACCGTATTTGCAGGATCATCATGGTCAACTTCACCCTTGACAGCTTTTCTTATGCAACGGACAAAGTAACCAAGTAATAGTTGAACTTTCCTGGAGGACAAAACCTGAAAAGTCTCTAAAACACAATGTTTAATTTGACAAGCCCAAGTAGACCATGATGTGCACATATTCAAGATGCCAAAGAAATTTAACATGACAACAAAAGAATCTTGCATTGCATAATAACATCATCCCCCCTTATATTGGCAAAAAAACAGTGTAAATGGATGAAAACTATAGGTTGGCTGTTGGTCATTGTCAATGATGGAACAATTGAAAGATGCAAAATGACATATTTCTCATAGTAGCACTGCACTCCCTATGAGACAAATCTCCAGGAGGATAAGTACAAGGAAACAACCAAAACTCAGAATTTAAAAACATAACTGAAAAGCAAATGTCTCCATTGCACTATGCAGATACATTTTTTACTCCAAAAATTTCAAGTGCCTTGCTACAAAAGCACAAAATCATAGAGTATATCAGTATATGTTATTAGTGTAACTTGGAGGGGGCACTTCTCATAACGGTGTTTATCACATTCACAAGAAATTGCTCCAAGTCCTGTTTCCAGTGTGATTAACAACATACCAACTTTGTCAAGTTATAAAAAAAAAAAAAAAAGTAATATCAGAAATGTAGTATCGTGTAGCATGAAAATGCTTTATCTGGAAAACCCTTATACTGAAGATTGTTTAGATAAGATAGATATAGAGTTAGAAAGGTTTGTGCAGGTTTGCTTCTCACAACTACAGAACTTCATTTAAATAAGCACAAAAAATGATAGTACTCAAGTAATGAAGACAACTGCCTGAACCTTGTTGCACAATATAGGATATAATGTTGCAAAAGCATAATGTATTGTTTAACATATGGAACATGTTTAAAATATGAGTTGGACGGTTATCAGTTTAGAGTGTTCACATCTAGCTAGATAGGTTAGACTAAGGGTTGGTTTCATCTCTATAATTACATATACATGTACTCTAATGTTAAAAACAATAACATAGCATTAAGACATTACTGTTTTCCCCTTTTCAGACTTGTTTCCACATATTGGATTCCACCTCTCTGGTGGGTGGTGGGTATTCATCACCCCCCAGATCTTCAAACCATCACTACTAACACGTATGAATACTGCAATTCACAGATAAGGTTCCTTACCCTTAATGCAGTTTCCCTATTTCCCTCTGGAGCACTTGGCAATATTGTCTTTTCCACATTAATGGCTTGTACAATTCCCCTATCTCTCAATCTTTCTGATATAGTAGCAGCCAATTCAACTCCGCCATAACCACATCCTACCACTGTCACACTTATTGGAGAATCCTTGCCAAAGTTCTTACGTTCAAGATCTCTAAGCTTTTCATCAGCGCTCTGCAAATGAATAATACCAATTTAAGCGAGAGTTAATACACTTTGCATGAAGGCTGAAGATTTCAATTTATTAGCATATACAAAACTCTAACTATTATCCTCATACTGACAAGAGCATCCTCTAGGGTATAAAATGGTAATGCATATTCAGCAGCTCCAGGTACAACATCAAGCCTGGCTTCAGCTCCTAGTGCAAGAACCAACCTGGCTGCCCAAATGTAAAAGATGTAGAAATCAGTGAAAACATTTGAGCAAAATAAACAAGGAGTTCAGAGTAAATACAATTCAGTGAAAGGATAGACCTCTAAAGAAAGACTTGAATTGATAGGGTTATAGGAGGTGAACATTTAGGGTAAAGGGATACTGTACAATGATTGGCTGATTGCCATCTATTACACAAGGGAAACATAACACGAGGACTTGGAGCTTTTTGATCTCCACATGCTGAATATTGCTTCATGCAATGAAGCCCAAAAAGATTTTTTTTTAAAGACGTCACCCTGTGGGCTCTGGTGGGATATATTTGGTTTTGGAAAAATCCAGCATTGCATTAAAGACATTTGTCCACCAGCTATTGATCTTCATTAACAAGCTAATTATTTGATTTCTGTTCTTCCTTTGTTTTAGGTAGATGGAAGGGGTTTGAAGAAGTTGGAAGCACAAGGTACCAATCATTTTCATATTCACAGCAATGAACTGCTTATTTGAGACTTAGCAGCTACACACTTGCTCTATTTAGAGAAAGATTGAGGATTTTCAAGGGGGAAAAATGCCCAATGATAATTAAAATGAATATCAATCCATTTCTGCATGCTCATAATAATAAAATGATCCTAAATATGAACAGAACTAATGACGGAGATACAGCGGTGGTTGAAAGGCTCTCTTTGGAAACATACATTCACACCATTCAAAAATGTTTTCAGTCAAAGCAAGATAGACTATGTAAACTTGTAAAGGATGAATAACTGTTTTAGACGTATCCAGGAGTCAAAAATTCCAAGTTTTAGAGTAGCATAGATCTGGGAGTAAAGATGCAAATCATGCAAGGAGAGTTAAAAGGCCACGAAGTCTCCTCTGTGCTTTATTATTATATACTCAAATCCCTCAGAGAACAAAAGGTAAATAAAGAAAATACAAATATTCAACTAAACTCCTAATGAGTAATGATTGTCCAGAAAATGAAATCCTATCCTGATATGTCTTCTGCACAGACCTAACAAGCAAGAAATCTATTTTATATTACATTTTTTTCAAAGGGTTGTGTGTGTGTTTCTGTTTTTGCTAATGAATTAATGATTAACCAGTGATCTTATGCAATACTTTTGCACAGACAATTATGAAAAATGTCAATGAAAAGAGCATTTGGACAACAGCCACCTTAGGAGAGATTTTGCTCAAATGTTTAAAACAGTTCATCAATACGTTCAGAACTGATGCTATGTTTGGTCCATTGATTATAAATGAAACTCCACTTCTGGTCCTCATGGACAATGGTGGTTCCTCAACTATTTTTAACAGGACAAGAATGGTCCTTCCATTTGCCAGTTTAAGGACTATATTTTGTCCTGCTATCCATATTTGGAGGACCACTCCCCTCCACAGGAAAAAAAAGTGGAGTTCCACTCATAGCTGAGGAACTGAAAATGGAATTAACTCAATAAGTTCAATACTAGTATTGTTAGGAAATTGGGGTTGATCACCATCCCTAGTGTTGTTTCATGCATCTTAAAATGCTCAACCAAGCTGGCCTTGGCAAGGATCTCAAAATCATACCAGTCATATTCAATAGCTAGGCCACTTTCAAGATGAACAGTTCCTCCAGGGCCAGATGGTGCAGGCACATTTGTCAGCAAATGGTCTCGGGGATATAGGCACTTGACCCTGTCTTTGAAGAAGTGCACGCTGGTGTTTGCAAGCAATTGAGAGAATAATGGTGCAATTTCCCACATGTCTACTTCTGCATTTAGAAAATAGCAATAATCATGAACAGAATAGATACTAGGAATAGAACTCTGAAAAAAAATCGCTTCATTGGTGAAACCTATTACATACCCCCAGAAAGAAGTTCATATAACATGGGCTTAAAAACAAAGCGTTCAGATTGATCAACAAGGATGACCTGCAGACATCAGAATTACCAACTCACTTATCCCAGTACACAAATAAGCAAGAATGCAATCATGCTTCCAAATTACTAATACTCCCAATTGACAGAAGGAATGAATCATACATTCAATGACCAGTATATGTATTAATTTGTTGAATAAATGGTGGAATAGTTATCATAATCTGAACATGTACTTAAAATTGAAACTTACCTGGGGCTTTTTGTCATCACTCCAAACAAGTGATTCCAATCTTAGTGCTGTGTAAAGTCCTCCAAATCCACCACCAAGTATGCATACCTTTGGCCTCTGCACACATCAAAATTAAATAGTTAAATTTACTGGACATTTTGGGATCACTTTAAACACATATTTGTAAGTAACAGAAACAACAGCAGCCCACGATAGTGTCAATTTGCAAGCATGGTAATAAAAAAACAAATACTCAGCCAAATAGAAATATATTTACCAACTGCAATCACAAAGACTTAAAGTTTGCTAGAATTCATTTGCTAATTGTGATGGCTTCCCAACAAATAAACATATATATTGAACTCGACCTCAAACCCCAACTCTTTGGGTTAAAACTTATGCAATATATATCAGTAGAAGCAGTAACAGTAGCTAATATTGTCGAAAAGAAGAAATTGAAAGAGGGCGTATTCTGAATGACCTTGTTATCAGGCCATTTAAAGGTAACAGGTTTAGAACCGTCAATTCCATTTGCTTCCGCAGTGCTCCCATTTCCCCCACCCGCATTGGCATTGACTCGGAATGACTCGCCCCGCACTGCGATGCTACCAGAAGAAGCAGAACTAATGCTTTCACTCCGAATATTCTTACTCTTGCGACTGCTCCTCAATTGCATCAGAATCGAAGATTGCGTCTTTGGAAATGTTCCTGAAATTGCTATAAACCCATGTTTCAGTATCAATCATGCAATACTACAAAGCAATGAATGTAGCAAGATAGCTTACGAGTGTTGAAATTGAACAGTCGTGTTGCTGTGGCTGAAGCATAAGAGGAAGATCTCGCGACCGCAGCGTGGGATGCCATTACTGATTGACTGCTTCTCCAGTGATTAGGTGATGGCTGTAACTGGTAAGAGTAAGAGAAAGGCCACAATTCAGAGATGGAAGGAACTCAAAGGCCTAAAATTCGATGAGTTTGGGTGGCTCTTTGGGCTCCACGATGCTCTGCTACTCATGGATGAAGACATTATTGAGAACTAGCGGTGGCACGCTAGTATAATGCCCAACAAAGATCGAATAAAAATAATGATATTAAAAAATGTGTTAAAATTGAAATTCTTTGGTATTTATTTTGTAAATTTTTTTGTTTAAATTTGAATGTAATTAAGAGGTCAAGAGTGTTATTTCAATAGTTATGTACAATATAAATATAAAGAGCTAGTTTATTTTTGTCAAACGGAGATTCATACATACAAGTTTATTGATAATAAATAGAGTTGTAGCATTTATATATACAAGTTTATTAAAATCGTAGTTCATTCTCCTACATCATTGTTAGTGTCCTACTTTGGGTATTTTTTTTCGTACAGTTTCTAAAACAAACATAGAAACTTGTGTTTTTGGTTGTTCATATCTCATATTCAAATAAATGTACTAACATGTAATGCTTTTATTTCTTTAAATAAAGTTAGTTGTGTTGCACCAAAGAAAACATAAACAATTTGAAATGAAGACTTATACATGCATTTAAATTCTTGTCCATCTCAATAAAAAAAAAAAAAAGTTGTGTCAAATTGCATCAATGTATAATAAAAAATATAAAAGTACGAATCGAACATGTACAAAATGATCTCCAAATGATTCGTTTCATTCAGCTTCGATAAATTTCTAAATCACGTGAAAAATCATTTAACATAGTTTGAGTTTTTGCTTGTAAACAAATTTGCATATTAAACAAACTAAACAGAAGTAGTGCTAATAGTCTACCTCGTCTAACAAGTTAATGTCTCCTTCTGGCTCAAGATACCAATTGTTTTGTTTTTTTTTTTATAACCTCAGGACAGTAAAGGCTGACTAATGTTTGATCATTTATTATCTTTGTTACGGAGAAGGGAGCGTATCTGTTTTCCAATTGTTCCCTTTTCACCTCAACCATAAATAACATTCCAAGTCCAGCCAATGATTGTATTTCTTTTGGCAGTTGAGGGGTTATGCGCCTATGCTTTGCTCGGAGGCCTGATGTTGTTCTGCCTATCAGTTGGATGCAGTCTTTGTCCACCAATTTCAATTTTGCATTTCCATTGGCATCTTCTACTTGAAGCTTTAAATTGTACTTGTCGATGCCCTTTGTCCAATTTGTCAAACATTTTTTGCACTCATATTCATCAGAAGGAAGGGGAATGAGTCGACTATTACAATCGTTTGCTTGGCAGCACACAGCAAACCAGTTGTAAGAGTTCTCTACTGCATCAATTTTTCCACCAATCCAAAATTCACCAACCTTACAATTATAAACAAAGTTTTATTAAATTTATATTCATGCTAACACATTAAAAAATATGGTCTAGAGTGCGCTATTTGAATGTAAATATCACGAGATTATGATAAAGTGGTCCTATTTTTCAACCCAATGCAACTTACTTTTCCTTTTTGGTAGATATCTTTAATTGAGACAATATGCATGAGAGCATTGCTTAAGTCCTGTAGTGTCTTTTCATTAGTTGAAGTCATACTTGTGCTTTGAGGCTCTGTAAGCAGGGAAAATAGAAACAAAATTGTTTAAGGCATTTAATTATAAATAAATTCTATTTGTTTGAAAATAAAATATGTAGTAACATAATCATTTGCTCAATTGTGTTGATACTACATAATAATGGTCGAGTTTGTGTTACTAAAAGATATTTAAATAAGAAGAAGTAAGTCACATAGGATTGTCAGGTTTTAAGAATGAAATTTTATGTTAAAGAGAGCTCACCGCTTAATGGATACGTAAAAGTGGAGAAATTCGCACCATCTAATTCTCTGACAAGTGTTCTCAAAGACAAGTTTAACATGTACTTGTGATTGGTTGTCTTGTGTTTGTGCACATTAGTCATGACCACAAATTTTTTTATGCGATAAACCCGACCCTCTTTAAATTTCTTCGCATACTTTCGAACACATTCATTCGGAATATGCATGTTAATAAAGGTGCCCTGTTGTGTAAATGCAGTTAACACCTGCTTTAACATAATCTATATGCAATAAGAAAGAGTTTAATAAAACACAATGTTACAAGTGAATTACCTCTTCATCGTGGAAGATGTATTGTAAAGAATCAAGTTTAGAGTAATTTGTGTCGACGAGGTACAACATTTGTATGAACTTGACGCGTATCGATTCCGTTGTGTTCGTTGGAGAAATATAACGTAAGAGAATGTTCATAGAAGTCATGAGTGCTAGAAACAATTACAAGTATACGATACTATGTGAATACTTTTACCCTAAAAATTTAGAACGCAGAAGTCATAGTAACTATAATGCTCAACTAGTGTTGCTTACAATTTTGGTGGAGGTGGACAAGGCCAGCTGAAAAAACCAAAGAAAATGGAGAGTTATAAGATTTTGCTTTATAAGGGATGAGATACACTTATCATCACTAAGGGATACTGACGGTCTTTTAAGTAGAGATTTTTATGAAGCTGGAAATAATGCTAGTACTCAACCACAATGTAATGAAACTATTGTTAAAGTTCTAACATTTGTTTGGAATTTTTGGTTTTAATAATTAATAGTTATTTGAATAAGTTGTTTGCAAATGCAGGTGTTTTACCTACAAATGAGGTTGATGTATTTGATAGCGTTGATTTATTTGTGGAGGAAAATAATAAACCTGCAAAGATAGATGTAACAAATTTAAATAAGATTATTTATATTAGAAGGAAACGGACAAAAAGAACTTATCGTGACCTGAATTCATTAACTTTAGAATTGATTTCTAAATATTTGGATACATGTCACTTTGTCTATGTGTTGGGTAAATTGTACAACGTGATGGTGGTCCAGACGTGTAGTGAGGGGTTGAACATTGTATTTCATTGGGGATTTGTTGTTTGGTTAGCAACTGTTGCCATTTTTTTGAGTTCTTTTACGCTCACACATTTCTTCAGGCGTAAAGCGAGCACGACTCTTGGAAGAGGAATGCATGATTGAACAACAGGTTAAGGATAAATAATTATAGTTCATTGACCGTGATTAAGGAGATAAAGCTTCCTGAATTGACACAAAAAATTAGTAATTGACATGAATATTTGGGTTTTTTAATGATGTCTTAAATGAAATAAATTTTTTCTAGTGTTTGTATTCCATGGTCATTATAAAGGAAAAACAAAAACAAGAAAAACTTCAATTATCAATGAAATTTAGAAGAAAAAATAAAGTACAACTTAAGCTTATTAATTTATCTCCTCTGATTTTATTACATGAACTTTAGATGAATTCGCATAGTTAGAAGAGTGCGAAATATCCATCAAATGTCGATATCTTCTTTTCTTTCTTGAAGATTCCATGAGTACTTGAGTCTCTGCGCATAACTCAATGTTTGGGTCCTTCAAAATCCGTTCCTTTTCCTTTTGAAGCTCAATCACTCTCTCTTTCCCAACAATATACGTTTTCAGTTTGCTCAGATACTACAAATTTACAAGCAGGTTATCTAAGCTCTGCAACTTCCTGTATGGCCATCGTTTGACTCCGAGCTTTTTGCATATTCTCGTCAGTTTGTCTTCGCTTACATTTAATTCCTTTGCTGCCTGAGATGCTAGTAAGTGAAATAATGGTGAAATAGTATCAAAACTCCATGGTTTAGAGGTTCTCTTGTCCAGTACAATGGTTTTAGCTGATTTGGAGACTTCTTTGACATTCAAAGGTGCATCAGTTGCAACATCATGGTGTTCGCCTGTCATCACATTCATGAAGTCCAAGTCACGATCAATTTCTTGATAAAAGTCGCAAACTGGTTCAGTTGTGTGTGATAATTCGCCTATTGAAGGTGGAAAAAGAATATTGAATTGATGATCCAATGCAGAATTATCAGTAATCTCAAGAGCGGGGCGGTAATCCTGGTCGGGAGAAGGAAAAGGAATTGCATGTTCATCCCCATCCTCTAACTGCAACAGTTTTTGTCGAGGCCATCGCGAAATTCCTAATTCCCTGCACCTAAGCTTTAATGTTGTTACCCCAACCTTTAATTGCACCGCGGCTTTACTAACCGAAAGATGGAAACGACTTGAGATCATTTGTTTAGTGACCGTTCTTGAATCACAAAAGGTGTTCTTCACACGATTTTTTTTTTTTTTTGTGTATTACTATCTCACTCAAAGGTTCAGATAAAACATCTTCAATAACTTGGACAAGTGGATAAGATTCAACAGCTGGTTCAGCTTCAACAGAATGTTCCAGCAGTTTGTAAAACTCATTTTCAATTTCAAGAAGAGAATCAAGATTCAATTTATCACAAATTGAGGTATCTTCAAAGTCAAGAGAAGAAATAAAATCAGAATGAGATGATGAAGGAACATGATTTGCCATTGTAATTGAAGGATTACAATAGCGACGAAGCAAGAAACAAAGAAGAAATAAGAAACGAAGCAGAGGTTAGTGGGTAAACAAGACAATAGAATGGAATGATGTATACAAGAGATATTCTGGTTACCTTTTTCTCCAATACTAAATTGATGAGGAATAAAATCGATTGCATTGTTAACATGTTGTCTAGAAATGCCAATGAAGTAATTACAAACGAAAATTAAAAATTGGTTAAATGTCAGCTATCTTGACACTTTTAATAACTGTTCCCTTGAAAAACACAAATGTCTTAAACAGTGACGGCGAGTTAACTATTATCATTTGACAAACAAACTGTCCTTTGCAAAACTAAAAGACTTAACCAGTATAACTTGTTGTTTACACTTACTATTACGCTTTTGTATAAATTCATTGTTTCGTTGGTCTTAAAGTTTTCTTAACACTTATTCACACTCTTATTTTTTTTTGCCCTTATAAATTATTAATTACTTAAACATTTAGAATGTACTTTTAAGAAATGGCAAATATTGTTTGTTGTTCATACCATCTTAAAGAAAACGATTGTTCTTCTGTTGGTGAAGGATTACAATAGCGACGAAGCAAGAAACAAAGAAGAAATAAGAAACGAGGCAGAGGTTAGTGGGTAAACAAGAAAATAGAATGGAACGATGTATACAAGAGATATTTTGGTTAACTTTTTCTTCAATAAAAAATTGATGAGGAATTAAATCGATTGCATTGTTAACATGTTGTCTAGAAATGCCAAGCAAGTAATTACAAACGAAAAATAAAAATTGGTTAAAATGTCAGCTATCTTGACAGTTTTCATCACCGCTCCCTTGAAAAACGCAAATGTCTTTAACAGTGACGACGAGTTAATTATTATGATTTGACAAACAAACTGCCCTCGGCAAAACCAAAAGACTTAACCAGTATAACTTGTTGTTTTCACATACTATTAGGCTTTGGTATAAATTCATTGTTTCGTTGGTCTTAAACTCTTCTTAACACTTATTCACACTCTTATTTTTTTTGCCCTTAGAAATTATTAATTCCTTAACCATTTAGAACGCACTTTTAAGAAATGGCAAATATTGGTTGTTGTTCATACCATCTTAAACAAAACGATTGTTCTTCTGATGGTAACAATTCATTTTGGGATGAGGTTCACCTATCACCACTAAGGGATAATCAACCTCTTCTGAGTAGAAAGACCTTCTTCCAGTTGGAAATAATGTCAGTACTTAACCACAATGTACTGAAACTATTGGTAAGTGTTTATCATTTTTTAAGAAATTCTTGTTTTAATAATTAAGACTGTTTTTAACAAGTTGTTTGCAAATGCAGGTGTTTTAGGTTCAAATGTGTTTGATGAATTTGATAGCGTTGATTTAGTTGTGGAGGACAATAATTCACATGCAAATCTAGATGTAGCAAATTTAAATATGAATCTTTTTATCAGAAGAAAAAGGACAAAAAAAAAAACTTATCGACACCCTAATACAATAACTTTAGAATTGCTTTCTAAATATTTTCATACGACTGTTGATCAAGCTGTAGATAAACTACATGTTGGTCGGGCAATTTTAAAGAAAAGGTATAAGGAATTAGGAATTTTGTATTGGCCTCAACGAAAACTTGCCAGTTTGGACAGGTTATTAAAAAACGTCAAGGTAATTAATTAATGCTTATTTATCAGCCTCATATTATTGAAGTAGAAATAACAAATTATTTTGTAGGAATTTGGCGGAATCGAAGACTAAAGCGAGCTAAAAAGAGTGATTCAAGAATTGGAAGATAAGAAAAAGATGATAATACAAAACCCAAACGTTGAG
>CM008337.1:6390101-6405337 GCA_002525835.2 Ipomoea batatas | reverse complement strand
AGGTCGGTCGTTGCCCAAAGTTGTGATCTAACGGGCTGTAAGAAACCCTTGTTCATGTTAGTAGCTAGTATACCTACTCCTTTGTTGACGAACTTGGCTGGCTAGTGAGTTGTAATTAAACTCTTGTATATATATTCTGGTAGTCAGTGTAGCTACCCCTTTTGCTCAACTATATATATATGTATGAAGATATGTTGGGTAATGATGATGATGTTGTGAAATAGTTTCCTTGTTAGCCTGTGCACCTAGAGTGAACTCTGTCTGGTCTTGGCTGGGTTTAGTCTAGGTGTGGCGGTAACTACTCCGGATGTACGGTATGGCCGAGCCGGGGTGTTACAGGCCAACTGTATAAATTGGCTTATATCATTTGTAATAAACCCATAACAGAATCTTCATCTTTCACTTTTAGACAAAAGCTCTCTGGTTTTCTTCTTTACCCAAATGCTCTTCTTTCTCTGCTAATTCCTTTGCAATGCCTTCCATGTTTGAATTCTGATATGGTATCAGAGCCACTGCTCTTGATACGAGCTTCAATTAATGGCGTGGCCACCTCCAAATGCAAACAGTGCTCGACCGCAAGGTCCACCTCCGCCGATTCCGACAGTTGCGACCAGCTCTGGATTAGGCGCAAGAACTGAAACTTCTCCAACTGCGAATTTAGTTTCAGAGGTTCAATTCAATCCAAATGATGCAGGTAATCCTTATTTCATACACTCTAATGAGAGTCCAGCAGTGGTGCTGGGTACACCTGTTTTAGATGGATCGAACTATTATCCTTGGGTTAGGGCAATGAGAATCGCATTACTAACTAAGAACAAATTAGCCTTCATTAATGGGAAGATAACAGTACCTGATAAAACTGAATCAAGGTACGAAACATGGGAGCGATGTAATAATCTAGTTGTGTCATGGATTGTGAGGTCAACCGCACCTGAAATCGGACAGACTGTTCTTTGGAAAGAAAGTGCTATTGATGTATGGAAAGATCTAGAAGAAAGGTTTAGTGAAGGAGATATTTTCAGAATTTCTCAGGTTCAAGGAGAAATTTATCAGAGTAAGCAAGGAATCTTGAATGCACATCAGTATTTTTCACAAATGAAATTGCTCTAGGATGAACTTATGGTTTTGAGACCTTTACCAGTGTGCACCTGTACTCCAAAATGTAGTTGTGGAGGATATGAGAAGTTTTACACATATGTTGAGAATGATCATTTATCTGTATTCTTGAGAGGCTTGAATGAAACATATGCTGGGGTTAAATCACAGATTATGATGATGAATCCTCTTCCTAGTGTTGGAAGAGCTTTTTCCTTGGTGAAGCAACAAGAGAGGGAGTGTTTTAGTGGGAGTTTCCAGAACAATCTCACTGCACAAGTGCAAACATTCTCAGCAATTGAATCCCTCTACAGGCCAAGTTTTCCTTGCTAGATTTCCACATAATAATTCGTTTTATCCAAGAAGGCCTAATAACAACTGGAACAGGAAAGCAGGCCCAGTTTGCAGTCACTGTGGGTTTACTGGTCACACAGTAGACAAATGCTACAAGCTACATGGTTATCCTCCTGGTTACAGGGCAAAGTCTAAAGGTGCGGGAGCAGCAAATCAAGTTCATGGACCACTTACATATACTAACAACAATGTGCAAATGGAAAATCTGAGTCCGTTACAACAGTCTCAACACTATATCAACATGGATTATTCTCCTAATCCTGCAGGGAGCTTGGTAACCATTTCACAAGAAGAATACAGTAGACTACTTGGTTCAAAATCCATGGAGACAAAACAAAGTACACCTTTAGATTTAGCCCCTCAAGCAAACATAGCTTCTGCAAACTTCATGTCCTCTTCACAGCTTGAAGGTAACCCCTCTAATCCTAAAAATATTTGGATCTTAGACACTGGTGCAACACACCACATTGTTTGCAATAAGGACTTATTATCTGATGCTAAAACTATGTGTGGAATACATGTTGAATTACCTGATGGTCATCAAGCAAACATCACACATACTGGCACAATTACACTGGCTAATGGCTTACTTTTGAAGGATGTTCTTTGTGTGCCTATATTTCAATTCAATTTGGTTTCGGTCAGTCAGTTGGTTAAGCATTCTAAGCTTAGTGTGATTTTTCAGTCTGACAAGTGTGTGATACAGGATCCGGTTTGTGGCAAGATGATTGGGACAGCTGAATTGCGTGGAGGCTTATATCACTTACGCAACTCAATTTTTGGTACTCATTCCTGCATGTTTATAAATAAGAATGAGTTTGTTTTGCATAATGTTTGGCATGCCAGACTAGGACATGCCTCTAGTTCCAAAATAAAGCTTTTGAAGGAATTAGATCCAACCATCACTGTCAGTAATGATTTTGTATGTGAATGTTGTCATTTAGCCAAACAAAAAAGATTACCTTTTGCAGTTAGTGTTTCTTATACTACCTCTTGCTTTGAATTGGTTCATTTTGATATTTGGGGTGCTTACAGTGTTCCAACATTTTGTGGACATCGATATTTTCTTATTGTGGTAGATGATTACAGTAGAGCCACTTGGGTGTATCTAATGAAAGGAAAGAATGAAGCTAGGAAATTGGTTTAGAATTTTTGTAGTTTAATACATACACGGTTTGGCAAGCATATTAAGACTGTAAGAACAGATAATGGAAGAGAATTTGATATGCCAGATTTTTATCAATAAAGAGGTATAGTCCATCAGAGGTCTTGTATTTACACCCCGCAGCAAAACAGTGTAGTTAAGAGAAAACATGGTCATATTTTAGTAGTAGCAAGAGCTTTAAAGTTCCAAGCTGATTTACCAGATCCCTTTTGGGGAGATTGCATTTTGCATGCTGTCTATATTATTAATAGACTACCTTCAGCATCACTGCAGGGAAAGGTTCCTTATCATGTGATTTTTTCACAACCCCCTAACTATAGTCACCTCAAGGTATTTGGTTGTCTAGCATTTGCAATGCTACATGGATCTCACATGACTAAATTCACTCCGATGGCTAGAAAATGCATATTCATTGGTTATCCAAATGGTGTTAAAGGATATAAATTGTATGACTTGAAAACAAGAGAGGTGTTCATATCTAGAGATGTTGAGTTCTATGAAAGTGTATTCCCTTTCTCTCTGGTTGAGAATGTGCATGATAGAGTTCCGACATTGGTTTTACCTACTCACCTCGCCACAAGTCTAGAAGAAGGTAACTCATTGGTAGAGCCATCCCAGAATGATGATCTTATGAACATAGATGCTCCTAGTGAGCAAATTGAGTCTGCAGAACCTCAAACATCATCACAGCAGTCTCTTAGAAAGTCTGGTAGAGAAAGAACCAAGCCCTCTTATTTGCAAGACTATGTGTGTGCAGTGGATGTACCTAAGTCCAAGAAAACTTCTCCACATGTTCTCTCAAACGTGTTATCCTATGATAGGTTATCTAGCACCTTCAAGGCTTTTGCTATGAATATACAAACAGTTAAAGAACCTACTACATACTCAGAGGCAGTTAAACATGTTCATTGGAGGGAAGCTATGGCAGATGAGTTTGCAGCTCTAGAGACAAATAACACCTGGGAGCTTACTGAACTTCCACCTTCTAAGCAGCCTATTGGGTGTAAATGGGTTTTCAGAGTAAAACACAAGGCCGATGGAAGTATAGAAAGGTATAAGGCAAGATTGGTGGCAAAGGGTTACACACAAACCTTTGGTCTTGACTATCTAGACACCTTTAGTCCAGTGGTGAAAATCACTACCATCAGAGTTCTACTTGCATGTGCAGCAGCCAAAGGATGGGAACTACACCAACTGGATGTTAACAATGCATTCCTTCATGGGGATTTACATGAAGAAGTTTACATGATTCCACCTCCTGGCCTTACTCTTCAGAAGCCCGGGCAAGTGTGCAAGTTAGTCAAATCCTTATATGGGCTTAAACAAGCTAGTAGACAGTGGAACGCAAAATTGACAACTGAATTACTAAAAATGGGGTTCAAACAATCCTCTGTAGATCATTCTCTGTTTACTAAGGGCTCTGGTGCTTCTCTTGTTGTGTTACTCATATATGTTGATGATGTGGTCGTTGCCAGTCCTGATAGTCATCAAATTACTGCAATCATGTCTCATCTGCACACCACATTTCGGATCAAAGACTTAGGCCCTCTCAAATTTTTCTTGGGTTTAGAAGTGGCTTGAAATAAAGATGGAATCAATGTTTGTCAGCGAAAGTATGCACTTGACCTCTTAGATCAAACAGGGTTTACTCAGAGTAAACCTGCCAACAGCCCCATGGTTCCCTCTACTAAGCTGACTCATGGGGACAGTTCAACCTTACAAGACATCACTTCATATCGAAGGATTGTGGGCAAGTTGTTGTACCTCACCATTACTAGGCCAGACATTTCTTTTGCAACACAACAACTTTCTCAGTTTTTGGATTATCCGACAGACTTACACCTACAGGCTGCACACAGGGTACTTAGATATATCAAAGCTTCACCTGGACAAGGTTTGTTCTTTCCAGCTAAATCTAATCTACACCTAAAAGGTTTCACTGATTCGGATTGGGCTTCTTGTACTGAGACTAGGAAGTCAGTAACTGGATATTGTATATTTTTGGATGATGCTTTGGTTTCGTGGAAATCTAAGAAGCAGAATACAGTTTCTATGTCCTCGAGTGAGGCTGAGTACAGAGCCATTGTTGTTGCTACTGCTAAAATCCAGTGGATTACTTACCTACTGGAAGTGCTTGAGGTTCATCATTCTAATCCAGCTATTTTATTTTCCGATAGTCAATCTGCCATGGCCATTGCTCAAAATCCAGTATTTCATGAGCGCACAAAACATATCGAAATTGACTGTCACTTTGTGAGAGAAAAATTGCAGCAAGGTTTGCTGAAGTTACTCCACGTTCCTACTGCACACCAACTCGCTGATGTATTTACAAGGCCTCAAGTACCATCTACTTTCCATGGTTTCATTTCCAAGCTTGGCCTATACAATATGTATAGTCCAGCTTGCGGGGGGGTGTCAACAGAAGCTTCTAGACTCAACTCCAACTCCAGCTCATCAGCCAACACAGCATAGAAGTAGTTTTATTTTCCATATTTTCCGCTGCGGTTAAGGCCAACTGTATAAATTGGCTTATATCATTTGTAATAAACCCATAACAGAATCTTCATCTTTCACTTTTAGACAAAAGCTCTCTGGTTTTCTTCTTTACCCAAATGCTCTTCTTTCTTTGCTAATTCCTTTGCAATGCCTTCCATGTTTGAATTCTGATAACCTTAACTACCGATTTGTTCTTTAAGCAGTCAGAATTTGAATGCTCAATTATCATAAATGACAATTTTTTTTAATATTTTAATTCATTTTTAGTAAATCAGATATTAACCAAGTGCATTAATAACCGGACTCCTGCCTTCACAATTGTACTCAGTTCTTCTAAGAAAACACAGTTAATGCATTGAAAAAGCAAACACTTAGAGCAAACTAAGCTTTGTTCATAGACTCAGTACAAATGTAGTCTTTAAATCACTAAATCAATCACAAAATTCTCATTCTTTAACTCATACATGAACCATTAGATACAGTAATTAAAAAAATAAAAAGAAAATCAGCATTCCGAGTTAGAAACATATTAACCCAAGAATGAATTTTGGGGAAGAAGCCGGAATGCAGTAAGCATCAAAGTATGAATATGAAGAAGAAGAAGAAGAAGAATAAGAAGTCAACTGAAGTTTTACCACCAAAAGCGAGATCAACAAATTCCAAAAGGGCCACTTGTTTATGTGAATTGACTATAAAAATGAAGTTAGTATTATTGGAAATGAAAAAACAAACATCTCCTAATTAAACCTTAGCAACTATTGCAAGAAATGAGGAAGAGAAGTTTTATGCTGTACAGTATGAGTAATTATATATAAGAGAAATTGATCTGTTTCAATTTTCTCCTTAATTGCTTACTGAAATTTGTTATGTTAGCAAAATATTAGTTATATATACAAATGAACACATTACCCTTGGTGTTAGTTTTGTTGAAGCATTCCAAAAAAGTGATTTGAGTATGTCCATTTAGAGTTAATTCTAGAAATGGTCCGACTATTGACTTTTACCGATTTTAGTCCTCAACTTTTAACTTTACCAAAGTTGGTCCCCTAATTATTGATTTTGGGCCAATTTTGGTCCTTTCGTTAAATCAATGTTAAATAAGTGTTAAAATTGAGGGCAAAAATGTCAAATCAAATATTTTAACCTTTCTTCTTCACTTTGTTTCCCCTTTTCTACCATTTTGCTATCAAATAAAAAAAAACCTAATACAACAATAAAATATACAATAACACTCTACATCCAGTTAGAAAATTTACAAAAATAAAATAAAATTATTACGGAGTATATATATTACATTGCAGTAAACAAAAAAAAAAATTAATTACTTGAAACAATTTTACATAAAATGTAAAAAATAAATATATTGACTCACATTTTTCCCTATATAATCTTGCGATGGAGGAGGGGAAAAAAGTGAAGAAGAAAGGTTAAAATATTTGATTTGACATTTTTGCCCTCAAATTTAACACCTATTTAACATTGATTTAACGTAATGACCAAAATTGGTACAAAATCAATAGTTAAGGGACCAACTTTTATAAAATCAAAAGTCGATGACTAAAATTGGTAGAAGTCAATAGTCGAAGGACCATTTCTGGAATTAACTCTGTACATTTATAAACACAAAAAACAAATTATCTTTGTTTTCTTTTGATTTCTTTGTATTCCTTAATACTGTCAGAAATCAAACATATTTATTTGCTTCACTCTTTTTCATGCACTGTATGCAACGAAACAACAAATATATTTTCCAACCTCATGTTTTTTGGTGCCTCTCTTTCTGTCTGAAAGAATGCAAGAAACAAACATATATTTTCATGTCTCTCTCTCCGTCTACAACAGCACAAGGAACACAAATATATATAGGTACATGAATACTGTGAATGAAAAGATGATTGCTAGGTGGCCACTAAAAATAATAAAAGCAATAATAATAATTTTTTAAAGCAATAATGAGTTAGTGAGTCATCAGTGGGAATAAGGCTGATATGTTAGGTAAAAGAACCAAAATAGATGAGGGAAGATAATGTTATCAGCAGATCAATAATACAAATATACAATAATATATTATAGCATTAATTACACTTTTGGTCCTATGACTATCGGAGTCTTGTTAATTTCATTACACGACTTTAAAAACTAACAATTTAGTACTTTAACTATGCAAATTTTAACACATTTGGTCCATCCGGCCAAATTACCGGCCAAACGTCGCCGGAAAAATATAAACCATTTTTAATTATTTAATAATGGGGGCAAATTGGTCATTTCATGCTTTTCTTTCTTCTCCGTTCTCCTCCCTTCTTCACCGTTCTTCTTCTTCCTTCTTGCAAAGAGTTGCAGCGATCGTCCACGGCGTCCAGTTCAAGAACAACGCCGCCAATTACGATTCATATCCATTCCGCCGTTGTGCGCTGCTCGACGCCGGTGACCCCGCATCCCACACTACCTGCCTCCACGCTCTGCTCAATGAATGGTACAATTAATCATTCAGTTATGGTGTATAAAAAAATTACAGGGTAAGTAACCATTCTGATTACAAAGAGGAACTTTAATTATAAACACAGATTGCATTTGAAAGAATAAACCATTTCAAAGAATAAAATGGACTTGGATACAAGCACGCATATAGTTTTAGAGGACATATATATGCCATGAACGCCGCTGCAACTCTCCACCGCATCCACCATCGCTGCAACTCTCTGCAAGAAGGAAGAAGAAGAACGACGAAGAAGGGAGGAGAACGGAGAAGAAGGAAGAGCATGAAATGACCAATTTGCCCCCACTATTAAATAATTAAAAATAGTTTATATTTTTCCGGCGACATTTGGCGGTGATTTGGCCGGATGGACCAAATGTGTTAAAATTTGCATAGTTAAAGTACTAAATTGTTAGTTTTTAAAGTCGTGTAATGAAATTAACAAGACTCCCATAGTAATAGGACCAAAAGTGTAATTAATTCTATATTATAATATAAACCTTCACGGCTTCACCTGCTCAATTAAACTAAATAATATGGATCTACCTTCTTGTTGCTTTCTTGTATGGTTTGTCTTCGTTTTTAAACGATATGGGAACGAAGCATAAGACCAAGCGTGTATAGTTTACCGTTTATTTTTCTCTGATTAGTAAAATTATACTAAGTAATAAATAAAACATTATTATAGATTCAACACAACAAATAATATTGTAAAATCTTTAAAAAAATAATATTTTAAAAAAAAATTATATTATTAATATTAATAATACCGTACTTACTAATACTAATATAATAAAATAAATAAGACACATAATAACTACATTAATAATAATAATACCGTACTTACTAATACTAATAATAAAATAAATTATACATTTATTAACATAAAAAAAAAGAGACATAAATTCAAGATATAACTTTATAACTTGATTGAGACTTATTAATTTTTTTTTATATACGTATACATATATGTGCGCCACTTTTTATAATTTAATGACAAAGTACCTGTACATTAATAAAAAGGGAAAAATTTCTATGAACAACCATTAATTTCGATCATCTTCAATTGTTTTCCACTTTTGATGACTCTCCATATTTGTTTTGTCTTGTTCCTCTTATTGCTTGTTTTTGTTTTCTGCCTCATTTCTTCTTTTTTTTTGGGTTTTGTCACAACTTTTTTTTACTTGTTCCTATTGTTCCTTTCTTACTTATTATTGAGCTCCGTGCTTATCATTGCCCCATGACTCACGTGGCCTCCGACCTGAACTACCTATTATCAAAAAATGACTATTTTTTCTAACATTTGAATTCATTTTGCAATGGAGTTGTAATCATTCAATTGAATTCATTTTGTATTCAATTGAAAACTTGCAGAATAAACAAAGTTTCAATTTAAAAAGAATCATCTCTCTCAAGAGAACAACCAAAATGTAAGACTCTGTATCTTTTTGGGGCAATTCAAATGATAAGATACATGGGTTTAGAACACCTCAAAATGAAAAAGGAAAATAACAGCAAATTATTGGGAATCAACAAGTTATAGTGCAGATGTAAAAAGTTAAATGTGCAGCAAGAAGTTCCAACTTCTTGTGCATGGGCAGGTGTTCCAACTTATTGCGGAGGTCTAGGCCGGCCTGTAATTCTATTTGGAACACCCATAAGCCATACCTCCTTTGTCACTGTAACCTCCACTCCAGGCAGCAGCCACAGGCCTAGACCTCCGCAACAGCCAACGTCACCGCAGCCTCCATCTCCGCCGTAGCCCGTGGTCACCAGAACTATCGCTCAGCCATCATCATCGGCTTAGCCTCCAATCGACCACCACCGCCGAGGGCCTTCTGCTCTGCTGTAGACGGCCGCCGCTGTCGCAGGACGAAGCCCGCCATTCTTTGTTTCCAATCAGCATATCCGAACCACATTAGTAAAGCCAATATTCAATATGAAATGCTTTTGTCGCGTGAAAATTTAGCCATTTTAAAAACTGCATGGAATCAGATTCCACTACAAATAGATTTGAATTCAATTTAAATTACCAGTAGGACCACGCATGAATTGTTTGTCGGCCATTGAAGATCCCACCCGCCGGTCACTGAAGGAAACGCCCGTACCAGGAAAAAAATGTTGCAACGGAAGTAGCACCACCGTCCAAACTACCAAAAACTCCCGGAGTCCAGCACTCGAATTGAATATCAAATTTGATAATAAAGTCCAAAAAAATACGAACAGAATGCCTACTAAAATGACGGAAAACTTTTTAACTCCAAGACACCATTTTAGTACAGCATGAGTCCCAAAAAGGGCCAGCAAATTAGATGCCAAACACATAAATTAAATATTTACTTTCTTTCAGTATTTATCCGTATCCCTGCGGATATTTTGGAGTTTCACATCTTTGCACATCCTTGGTCTCACGTTTATTTGCACATCAGAACTCTCTATACTGAAACAATATCTGCACATAAATACTTAGGGAAATGATTATTCGAATAAATAAATTTTAATTTTTTTGGTAAGAATTAATATTACACTGGAAGCCAAGATTTCCATCAACTAATAATTAATATGACAGTAGAGGTTTCTCCTCTCCAAGACTCTCTTCTTCCTTCTAATTAAAACCTTTCTCATTAAAAAAAAAAAAGAAAAAAAAAAGCAGTAGTGTTAGGTAAAAGAAACAAAATAGATGAGGAAAGATAATGTTATCAGCACAGTAATAATACAAATATACAATGATAATATATTATCATCACGTGGAAGGACATCAACACTAAAACCCACGAACCTGTAGAGATGCGTTGATCGGGGGAGGCAGTGAGGAAACCAAGCTGGAAGGAGGTGGAGACAACGGCAAACGGCCAGACGTTTTTAAGTTTACCTCCGAGTTTTCTCCAGTCCTTTTTGCTATGGTTTCATTTCAAAATCAAAAGAGAGAAGTCAGAAGGTCTGAATGCCTGATTATTACATCTTTTTCAAGAATGAATAGCGAGAGAGGGAAAAAAATAAGAATCCCCATGAATGTGTCGGCTGTATTTTTTTTTTCCCTCCACTAACTTTTGCCTCCTTCTCAATTACAAAACATATTTAATTCCCTATTCTTCCTTCTTTTTTTTTGACAAATGCTCCATCTTACTATTCCTACACTTTTGCTATCTCTTTTTTCCACTAACTTTTGGCTATTTCTCAATCACAAAACATATTTAATTTCCTATTCAATTTCACGTTTTTTTTTGTCAAAGCAGGGTGATCTGCATTATCTTTCCTCACCCGACACAACTCTCTGTGAATAAATATGATTGGATGGTAATATAATCTAAAATACAAGTAAATTTTGAAGAAGAAAAAAATATATCTTATCTAAGAGAGAACTTACGTTCTTGGTAGATCAGAATCCTTTGTAGCTTCTCGGAGTTTTTTCTCAACTTCCTTAATCCGAAGGCGGAGTTCTCTTATGAAGCGAGGGTTACTTCTTGTTGCACAGAGCAAAAGATAGACCTTTGCCCTGATGAGTTTATCCCTAAGCTTGTGGACACGAACATCTGTAAAAATATTCATTCTGCTTCTCAGTTTTACTACTCGCAAGCTCACCGGAATCATTGCCATCAAAGTTGTGAAGATTTTGCCGTCACGTTTTCTTTCATAGTAGCACACATAAAATAAAAATAAATAAATAAATAAAAAACCAAACAAACAAACAAAATTCGAAACTTAGTACATCTGATGTAAGAATTGCAATAACACCAAGCTTAGAATATGCCGGTGGCCCTAAGACCCTCGCCCATCGATGAGTCACCGGTGGGCGTTGGTCACTGCGTCACGCACCCGCGCATGGCCGAGTCACCTGTCGCTGCCAATCTATTCAAAAGTTCATTTTAACTCCAGCGCAGCTTCCCGTCCAAGTCGCTGTTCAGGCGACCAGACGTCTTCCAAGGTCGTCATCGTCGTCACCCTCGTCCGTCGTTGTTTCGCCGCATACCGTCACCGTCACTATGCGCCGCACTCGTTACTCAAACCCACGAGCCTGTAGAGATATCACGTAGGAATTGAAGTGTGTACGTGACGAACCTGAGTGTGATGAAGAACAGAGAAAAAATAACAATTTTTTAATTGAGTAAGAAAACCAGACAAATTCTAAAAGCATCTAACTTGAAGAGAAACAATAAACCTGTTCTGGATCTTCAATCTGCTCTTTGATTCTGACAATTTTGCTCTGCTCAGCATCCAACAAGCCTCCATACGGATCAGCCTCTTCTTCGCCTTCTTCCCGTGCAGAAGTATAAAGAAACAAAATGGATAACCAAAATCGAGAGAAAAAAAAATCAGGCGTGGGTGACAACTTGCCAACCCAATTCCACTAAAAGTCACTAACCCCAGTTTTACAAAACAAATGCCACAACGTAACACACGCAAATTGACAAAACCACAACCCAATGCATACCCCAAATACAAGAAAATCATGTCACGCCACTACAATTGATTCAATAAAGATTAATATAAGGGTAGTTGCTGGAGACTCGCACAGAAGTCACATAACCACCGGTTGCATGCTGTTCAATATAAGCCTTCAACTTAGCATCTTCTTCTGGCGACCATCTACCTTTTTTCACGTTATTTTTGTCATAGCAGGGTGCTCTACCCATTCTTCAATTCTTCCTCTTGTCAGCTGCGTTATTCTATCCTCTCTTCTTTTCTGAGATTGATAAGAATTTGCAAACAGAGAGAGAAAGAGAAATGGTAAACGACCAGCGCTACTTACCTCACCCGTGATAGGCTCCGTCGCAGCCCTCCGGCGTCGTCGATGTCCTCCATCCCGAGCCGAGACAGCGGGAGAGCGAAAGAGCAACATCGCAGATCATAGACCTACTCCGGGTTGGTTTGATAAGAATTTGCAGAGAGAGAGAGAAAGATGTTGATATGCATGTGTCGGCCGCTATGCTTTGTTTTATTTCCCATGACAACACATACACATACAAAAATTAGTGGAGTTGGTTTGCTTAGTGGAGGAGTGGGTATGCATGCGTATATAATATTAAATATTCAAAGCAGGGCCATGTAAATAGTGTTGGAGTTGTATTTATGCAGTCTGAAATTGGACGGCCGATCATCGGCAAGGGCATATATGGCATCCTATTTGCAAAGCACATCCACAACAACACAAAGTACAAGAAAATGTCGTCGGAAAAAGTGCTGGGCAAAAATCACTGAGGCTTTATATTATTTAAAGATTAAAGATATACTTATGTGGCGTTTGGATGAAAATACGGATTAAAATTATAATTGTTGTGAATAATAACAAGGGAAAATTCGTTCATAAATTATACGATAGTTATAGAATTTGTTTCTAATTATTGGTCATGCTCACTTTTTGTTCATAAGTTATTAATGATGTTGCACTTTTGATCCATTTACCAACAAAACATTAGGGATTAGAAGTAAGCATAAAAAGTGGAATGCCCATGATAGCTTAAGGCGAAAAGTGAACACAACTCATACTTCGGACGAATTCTACAATTACTTTATAACTAAGGGACAAAAAGTACAATTTTTCCTAATAATAATAATAATAATAATAATCTATATCTATATCTATACTTACTATAAATAAAAACAATATCATCCTCCCAAATTTTCCCGCCAAACTTAGTGGCATTTTAGTAAAATCATTTATTTTATTAATTATCCATATATATTTATTATTCATAAAATCAATCAATTACTAAGAACATACCAATTTCATTCACCTATAAGTGATTAATTATCCATATATATATATATATATATATATATATATATTTATTTATTTATTTATTTATTTATGGTAATATGGTAATATTGTTAATATTATTGCATTATCTACCATTCATACGTATTGATTATCATTTAAAAATTAGAAAAAATATATTCTAATATATATTATGTATAAAATATATTATTTTATATTACTATATTATAATTATAATTATAATATTATTTTTTAACATCCATACTATTATTTTGTAACCTCCATAATATTATAATATTCTAATATATTTTCATATATTTTATAAGTATATATTGTAATATATTTTGAAATGGTAATTTTGTATTATTATGGTAGAATAATATTATTTTGAAATGTAATAGAATAACATTTTGTTATTTAAATATAAAATAATTTGTAACATCCATACTATTGTTTTTTAACCTCCATAATATTATAATATTCTAATATATTTTCATATATTTTATAAGTATAGATTAGAATATATTTTGAAATTGTAATTTTGTATTATTAGGGTAGAATAATATTATTTTGAAATGTAATAGCATAACATTTTGTTATTTAAATAGAGAATTTTGCTACAACTAAAGTTGTAAGCTTCCAACGTATTATCTCATATTGTTTATCATTTAAAAATTAAGAAAAATATATTCTAATGTATACGTATATGGAGGTTACAAAATAATACGGAGTAGTATGGAGATTAATAATTTAGAATGCACGGAGGATTAAAAATCTCATTTAGAATTAATTATTAAAAATGTTAAGTAATTAATTATACTTTCCTTTTGAAAAATTAACAAATTTATAATTCTCACCATTTTTACCTATAAATACAATGGATTGTTGATTTTGAAAATCATAATTCTTCAATTTGCACTGTCTGTCTCTTCTTCCCATTCTCTGTGAAATCATATCTTGGGGGCTCTCTTATTTTCTTCTTCCACCTCCCTGTAAATATAATGGATTGGTGTTGCATCCATTATAATATCATTTACAATATTGATTTTATGATAAATATTATTTGTTGTAGCACAAGATTGTTTTTGTTTTAATATTTTGACGTTAGTCTCAATGTTTATACTTCGATTTATGTTTGTGTATGAAATATTTTTCGGAGTATGAACACATGGTGTTGCTGGAGTTGCTAAACAAGGGCCATCTAGAGCCGGAGGAGAAGATATGCAAAGGAGTCGATGACTTTCAGAAGAAATAAGGGGTTTGACTGGTGATGTTTTATTGAAATCAATAAAAGAATATCACACTTTTTAATTGTAAAATCCAATGTTTACTTAGAACATTTATGTATTTGATTTTGAGGTAATTATTAAATTTTATATCAATTTACCTTACGATATTGTATGGTATATATATATATATATATATATATATATATGTATGTATGTATGTATGTATGTATGTATGTATGTATGTATGTATGTATATGTATATGTATATGTATATATGTATATGTATATATATGTATGTATATATGTACATACATACATACATACATACATATATACATACATATATATACATATACATACATACATACATACATATATGCATACATATATATACATATACATACATACATACATACATACATACATACATACATACATACATATATATATACATACATATATATATATATATATATATATATATATATATATATATATATATATATATGTATATGTATGTATATATATATGTATGTATGTATATATATGTATATATATATATGTATATATATATATGTATATATATGCTTTCCTCCTCATTTTATTCTTCTTCTTTAACTTTTTTTATCCCTTTTATTAATACCTAATAATAATTACCATAAATACTTATTAATAAATATAAATTTATATTAGATAATTATA
>CM008337.1:6367187-6389929 GCA_002525835.2 Ipomoea batatas | reverse complement strand
AATATTAAAAGGGACACAATAAATATCATCATAAATAATGTTTAATAATTGTCAATTTGTATTAGGCAATAAAAACTAATACTTAATTATTAAGTCAATTATAAAATCTTGTGTACAATAGACACATTATTTTTAATTATTTCGGTTTAATAACATTATTTCTTATTTATAACAATTTAAAGTAATACTTTTAGTACTACGGATGTGACTAAGGATTATCTTAATCTTTAAGGATATGTATTTAGCTTAGTAATTAAAAAAAAAAACTTAAAATATATGAATTATAGTAGCATGGTAATCAATTAGTAAGAAAATTATATTAGGCAATCTAATTAATAATTTACTTTGTAAATTATATCATCTTTTTAATTATAAATATTTTCCTAAAGCATATACACAAATTATACTAATAAATATAGAGTTAAAAGTGTGTGTGTGTGTGTGTGTGTGTATATATATATATATATATATATATATTACATAAAAATTAATTTATAATAATTGGCGAAATTAATGTACCTAAATATTAATTATCTATTAACAAAATTGCCTAATATACTAATTTTATATTTTAGGTATAATATTATTAGTACAAAATAAATTATATTCTCATTCTTCCATTTAATTATTATGATACTTTTATGGTTATATATATATATATGTACATATATATATATATATATATATATATATATATATATATGTACATATATACATATATGTACATATATGTATATATGTACATATATACATATATGTACATATATACATATATATTAAAAATCAATCATATTCTAGCCATTTCTAAAAAATATTCATATTTGGTCTCAGTATTATAATTATTTGGTGCACCACTAGGTTTTCTTGTCTTCTTGACGAATGTCATCAAGACATGATTAATCAATAGATAAATATTTGGTAGATATTAATTATCTACTAAACTTTCAGTTCAATCAAACTAGTACGTGAATTTAAATACTAAACATCTTTTCATACCATGAAATTTCTCGGCATTCAAATTTTTAAATCAAAATAATATGGGCTCATATCTCTCCCTAATGCCATGAAATGATCTTCATAAATTATGTAGTCTAGATATCTATTGATCTCCTTATTATAGGTTGTAGATATTTATACAACAAAGTGGAATCAAAGGTCAGACATATGTGAATCCACACCACCTCATAAAGTATTAAAATCGCTTTAATCAAAACTAAAACAATTAACCTGTAAGTCACCTCACCTTAATAAGATAATAGGACAACTTCACACAAACATACACTAGTATAGAATAGAGAAAAAATTTAGGACCAGCTGCATCCGAAGTTGAAACTCCGGACGCGCATTTTTGAAATTAAATTGTCTATATTTTAATTATTATTTTTTAAATGGACCAGCTGCGTCCGAAGTTCCCGCTTCGGACGCAGCTGGTCCGAGGATATAGAGCAGCTGCGTCCGAAGCGGGAACTTCGGACGCAGCTACCCTTTTATTTTTTTTATTTAAATATATACTAGCATTGTACCCGTGCGATGCTCGGTATAAAAATTACTCCGTACATTTTAATTTGTAATCTTATTTTATTGTAATAATGTACAAAATGATTGTGTATTATGATAATAAACTACAAATATAACATCATAATAGTTTATCATAAGATATTGCAAGACCAATAACAAAAAACATTTGACATTGAAAATTATCATTTTATTTACAAATTATTAAAAACTTCATTGTAGACAACATTTGTGTTTGAACTACAATTCTTATTAAGATCATTACAGATCGTAATCATTTTAGACCCTTAGGATTACTAACTCTAGACGTAGCCACATATAATTGTCCATGTATAGACAACTTGTGCTTGACCGTGTATGTAATTGATTTCATGTCACAACATTTGTATGTAATTGATTTCCTGTCACAACATTTGATGTGCCTGTACATTTTAATAAACTCCATTTACTAAAAACAAATTACTAAAACAATAAATATTTTAGTATTATTTGCAAAAAGAAAAAAATATTGGTGTTATCCATTAATAGATACCATTTGTAATATCACTCACGAAAAGACTTTTTCTTTATGATTATTTCATTACCTACATAAAAGAACGTACTAAGTTATGAATAATTTCATCAGAGTAATTATAAGCATGTATTTTTTTTTTTTAAAACTCAATTATAATCATGTTAAAAATCCAAAATACAAAGCATTTGTATTACAAAAAGGAATAATCAATTTTCTTCTAAAATGATTACGATTATAACAACTCTATGTAAACATAATTTTATTCTAAAATATCAAAACTTACCACTTGTATCATGAGTGACTTGAGAATGAGTTGTTCGGCCTAAAATGCCTTGCGATTGTATATTAATTGATGATGCAATTTCAATATTACAATTTATTGACGACTTGACTAAACTCCGATCTTGCGAGAAATGAATATATAGAAATAAATCATATTTTCAAATCCGCTAAAAATAGTATTCGCTATAAATATGAAAAAAAAAATAAAATAACAATTAACACCATACACTTACTATTGTATACAATGTTTATAGGTGTACAATAATTTCCTTGAAAAACACCATACAAACAATTTTAGGTTGTAGTAGATTGATAACTAACCGTCTCTTCCAAAATATTATTTTAAATAAAATATTACACAGTTTAAATATAAATAAAATATTGTTTGCATCAAAATATTATTTTAAATAAAATAAGTACATGGTCACATTACACAGTTTAAATAAATTCAAAACAGAAAAAAATTATTCATCAACTCAATAATTTTAAAAAAAGACATAATACTATATATATATATATATATATATATATATATATATATATATTATTTTTATTTATTATTTATCTTTAATTTTTTGCTTTCCATATGCACCAACATATAGCAGTACCTTGAATCATTACATCAATACCATTGCAGGTCCGCCATCTCAGAAGTAATTAATAATAGTATTACTTTCTTTTTTTGAAAATAATAATAGTATTATTAATAATCTTAATTACTAATTATCCACTATGTCCATTGTGAACCTTCTTAGAGGAGTTGGTGTTGCTTGGCTGTCAATCCCTCTATCCCAGATTGTTCACTTCACCTTTCTTCCCATGACTCCTGAAGTTGTTATTTTTCTCATTCTACAAGACTTGTATTCTGGAACTAAATGAGAGAAACTTTTAAGAGAATTATAGAGTTTGTATACTTAAAGAATCATAAGAGACTTGATTTTGAAGATAAAGAAATGGAGAGTTTTTTGCATTTTTAGTCCCACGACTATAGTGGCACTTGTAGGATTGGTCCACAGCTTTCAAACTTTGCAATTTTAGTCCATGACTCTTGTTTTTGTTGCAAAAATGGTCCTTCCGGCGCCGGAAAACAAAAACCGGCGGATTTTCCGACAATTTTTTGCCGGGAAAAAAAATTGACATATTTTTCGTCAACTTCTCGCTGAAAAAAAATTCTCCTTTCAAGTAGGATTAAAATTGACATTTCTAAACAATTAATTTAAGTTAAAACAAATTCATTTCTAAAAACATATGTACTCAATTTAATTATCTTTTATTTTGGTAAACTAATTAAAGTTAAAACTAATTCATTTTTAAAAGCACACGTAGCCAAGTTAATCTTAGTAAAATTAAATACAAATTAAAAATTATTTTTACTTTTTTGTTTAAATTTAAATTATATTTACTTTTTAGCCAATTAAGTATAAATTCAAAATTATTAATACAAATTCAAGATCAATAAAAAATAATATTATTAAGATTAAATTTAAACTAAAAAGTAAAAATAATATTTGAATAAATTTTGTCAAGTAGTAACATCTTCCAACACAAAGGGGAATTTTTTAGAAATGTCAATTTTGAATAAAAATTAAACTAAATTAATTTTTTTTAAATGTCAATTTTAATCCTACTTGAAAGTGGAATTTTTTTTCCGGCGAGAAATTGACAGAAAATATGTCGATTTTTTTCCCGGCGAAAAATTGCTGGAAAATCCGCCGGTTTTTGTTTTCCGACGCCGGAAGGACCATTTTTTCAACAAAAACAATAGTCATGGACCAAAATTGTAAAATTTGAAAGTTGTGGACCAGTCCTACAAGTGTCACTATAGTCGTGGGACTAAAAATGCAAAAAACTCAAGAAATGTACAAACATATGAGAAGTATAAATCACATATATAGGAAACTCAAAAAGTCTACTCTTTATATTTTCTTTACATTCCCATGCATTGATATGTGTGTGGGTAGCAAGCCATTTTCGGATGCTAGCCTGCTACCCCTATAAAATTATTATAATTTTTTTTTCTTTTTGTTTTCTTTCCTTTTGTCTACTTTCTTTTACCACTCAAAAATTCACTCATCTCTCCGACGACCATCGCACATGGATGATGCTCTGGACATTTGATAAGACTCCGAGATACCCTTATTTCAGGCACGTTTTAGGGTGTTTTATCGCATATATAGCATCCTTATCTGGCAAATTATGTGCGTAAATGCTTGAAAATCACTAACTGATGCACAAAAGCTACTTTTAGCTTAAAGGAAGCAAAACAGGAGCCCCGGGAGCATATAGGACCAAAAGATGAGCTAAAAGAGCAAACCAGGCAAAAGCGGAGCCCCGGAGGACTGATCTGGAAGGCCACACGCGTGTGAGTAGGCGTGGAAACTTTCCAGAAGCTCCCCACGCACGCTCACACGCGTGTGAGAGGCGTGGAGGCGTGATGCGCGAAATTCAGCTAGGGTTGTTATTTCAGAGACTATTTATACCCCTTTGATGAATTTTCAGAGAAGGATTTTTCAGATTTTTAGTCTTCACCTTTCTTAGTTTTTCTTTGGAGAGCTTTCTCCATTTTTCTTAATTTTTAGATTAGATCAATCTCCATTGTAGAAGACAACAAGCTTGGATTGAAGATCTTCTTCTCTCTAGGTGATCTCTATTACATTTCTATATTTTTAGTTGTCTTGTTCTTGGATTGAATTAGCTCTTACTTTCATTTCATATCATGAGTAGCTAATTTAGTCTAGGGATTTGGATTGTGTGATTGAATATTGCTCTTGTGATGATTTTATTTCTATATCTTGGATCTATGAGTTTGTGTTGATGGATTATCTATTCTTGTCTTTTGATTGTTGTTTTGTTTGGATCTTGTTTGGATTTGGCCAATCTAGATGAGAGATTGAGCTCTTGACTCTTTCATGTCTTTGATTAGAGTTAGGATTTGAAGCTTTACACAATCAAAGTTCCTATGGACTTCTTAAGAATAGTAGGATGGTGTGTAGCTAAAGTGTTTGATAAAATGTCTCTTAGAACTTTGGATGCTTGTAGGCACTCCTAAGTCAAAGAAGCCTTAGTACACAAGGTGGAAAAGGACTAAGACAACACACTCTTGAATAGACCATATCCTAGCAATCCTAATCCTTGACCTTAGACTCTCACTATGCAATATTCATGAACACTATCCAATCCCTACCCCCTTTTACATATTCCCAAAATCACTTTTACTTTACTACTCTCTTGCACTCAAACCAACCAATGAACTTCACTCTCACTCTCAATTCCACCCTTCACCACACTCAAATCGCATGCATGAATCTATCTAGTAAACTCCCGAATGTTTGACACACCTCCACGTCCCTCCTTCGAGATCGACACTCGGGAAGTCATTGACCTTCCGTTTTAACATAAATATCTTTTGACGAATCAACCCCTACACAATACTACTTCCTCAACATTGCAGATCAAGGCTTCAAAAGGAAAGAACACTGTCATGCTTCAATTCTTAACAACGACAGCAACACCCTTTCCCCATCGGCGATGACTTAGATTCCGCCTTCATGTCCGATTCGATGAAATTAAGGGTGAGAAAACTTGTCACGTATTTCTCCACCGCCATCGTCAGCGGCCCTTGTTGAGACAAAGTATACAACTTTGTATGCTTGACGGAGCTGTACTACGCCGGCAGTATTAGTGCTATTGAAGTTAGTGTGTTATATATTAATTCGTAGGAAGAATGGGTAATCTTAGTGTCTGCTATTGAAGCTAGTATTTCTTTGGTTCATGCTGCTTCCAAAGATTTCTTTGTAGTAACACAAATATATATTAAACAATTAAGGATAGTCGCCTACAATTGGATTTTTCAGTCCTGTATATACCAGCTCAATACGACGACGTTTTCATTAAGGCAGGATTTTTTGCTCCAACACATTTCCCTAGGCATGTGGCTTTTATATATAGTAAGATAAGATAGTACAGTAGGTACGCAGATCAAATTTGGATCTAGCCTTCCCCTTCACAGCCGATGTCCCTCCATAGCCGACGCCACAACCACCGCCTCTGGTCGACACAACCACCGCCGGCGCCGCTGCTCTCCACAACCACCGCCGCCGCTGCACTCCAAAGCCACCGCGCCGCTGCCGTTGCTCTCCAAAGCCACCGCGCTGCTGCCCTTCGCCGCCCACGCAACCACCGCACTCCCTCGCCGCCGGACGCTGCCCCTCGCCGCCTCCCCCGCTCCATCACCGGTCGTCGGAATCTGAGGTACTGTTTTTCTCTCTTTTTTTGTTTAATATTTAAGAAATATTTATTGTGTATTGTATAAAAATTGATAAATATTGTATATTTATGTGTTATGTATATGTATATGCATATAAAAATTGTGTATTATGTGTTATGTATATGTATATGCATATAAAAATTGTATATTGTGTATTATGTGTTATGTGTATATATATATTTTTAACAATATGTGTTATGTATATATAAAGAATGAAAGTGAAAAATTATAAAAAATAATATAAATATTATTATATAAGTAAATAAAATAATTATCAATAAATTATGTAATCAAAAAATAATATCAATGTTATTTAACAAAAATAACCTATAACAAATTTAAATAAAATAATCAAATCAATAAACAAAAATAAATAAAATGAACTATATAACCTAACAAATTTATTGAACTTGAGTAGTATTTTAAATTTTAAGTAGTATGTTATGGTTTCTTTATGTTTGCCCCTAATATTTGGTAGTATGAATATGATGAACACTTTATTTGTGAAAATTGATTCATGAGTAGTATTGCCTTATCTATGAATTTTGATCCAAGAAAGTGATGTTATAGATATGTTAATTGTTTATTATTTGCCAAGGACCTTGTGGTCCAGTGGCATCAAACCCTTCCCTTTATACGGGAGGTGGTGGGTTCGAGCCTCAAAATACTGCATTGTAATAGAGTTAGTAGTATTCCAAAAACAAACACCTTATTTGTGAAAATATATATTTTCATCATTTTAGATGTTTATATATATATATATATATATATATATATATATATATATATATATCTTACCGTATGTAATATAATAATAATAATAATAATAATAATAATAATAATAATAATAATAATAATAATAATAATAATAATAATAATAATAATAATAATATAGTAGTAGTAGTAGATGATGTAGGATTATTGAACTTGAGCCTTTAAGTTGTAGCTCAAATAAACTAATTCATTCCTCATATTATAAATGTTGTGTGACAATATGAGATATGGATCGGAGTTGGATGTATAAGAAACGCAATACACTTGAATATGTCAATGGGGTTTTAGACTTTGTACAAATTGCCGAGGAATATGCAAGTAAAATTGGTCAAAATTATATAGTGTGTCCTTGTTGTGATTGTAGAAATCTAAAAAAGTTTCGTGGGATTGATGAAATTAAGAGTCATTTGATACGTGGTGGTTTTAAGGAGGGATATGACCGGTGGATATGGCATGGTAAAAATGTACCTTTTAGTACAGATGATGTCGAATTAGATGTAGAGAAAGATCAAAGTAAAGAAGATAATGTTAGAAATGATGAAGACAATGACCGGCTAGATGAATTAATGCGTGATATGCAAGGAGATTTGAATGAACTGCCTCAAGAGTTTGAAACTTTTTTTTGAAAATTCTGGAAAACCATTGTTTTCTGGATGTAGTAAATTTACAAAGTTATCATCAATGCTTAAATTGTATAACTTAAAAGCAAAGAATAGGTAGAGTGATAAGAGTTTCACGGAGCTATTGAAACTTTTAAAGGACATGCTTCCTGATGATAACGAACTTCCTTGTTCAACTTATGAGGCAAAGAAAATGTTATGTCCATTGAGTATGGACATTGAAAGGATCCATGCATGTCCAAACGATTGTATTTTGTATTGGAAACAATACGAAGACTTGCATGTGTGTCAGAAGTGTGGAGCATCGCGTTATAAACGGAAATGATACGATGATGCATGTGAGAAGAAGAAAGGTGCTCCTGCGAAGGTGTTGTGGTATCTACTGATGATTCCAAGTTCAAGCATTTGTTTGCAAATCCAAATGATGCAAACAATATGCAATGGCATGCTATTGGTAGAAAAGAAGATGGAAAGTTGAGACATCCCGCCGATTCTCCTCAATGGAAGAACATTAATATGAAGTTTCTTGAATTCGGTTCCGAAAACCGAAATCTTAGGCTTGGACTATGCACGGATGGAATGAATCATCATGGTAACATGAGTAGTCGCCATAGCACTTGGCCAGTTCTTTTAACAGTTTACAATCTTCCTCCTTGGTTATGCATGAAGCGTAAGTACATCATGTTATCTTTGTTAATATCTGGGCCTAAACAACCAGGAAACGACATAGATGTGTACTTGACACCGCTTATTGAAGATTTAAAGATACTGTGGAATTAAGGTGTGGCGGTGTTTGATGCTCATAGCCAAACCAACTTCGCCTTGCGAGCCATGCTGTTCTGCACAATCAATGACTTCCCAGCATATGGCAACTTGTCAGGATATACTACTAAAGGGGCTAAGGCATGCCCTATTTGTGGAGATGAAACAGATGATCTTTGGCTAAACAGTAGTAAGAAACATGTGTTCATGAGTCATCGAACCTTTCTACCTATTGACCATCCTTATAGAAAGAAGAAAAAAGTTTTCAATGGAAAATCTGAGAGTAGAGTAGCTCGCTCACCATTATTGGGGGATGTCGTTTATGAAACAGTAAAAAAAATTGATAATGTGTTGGGAAAAACTTCAAAAACAAGTAGAAGGGTATTTGGAAAAAGAGGTCTATATTCTGGGATTTACCATATTGGGAGCACTTATCTGTTAGACATTGTCTTGATGTAATGCATGTAGAGAAAAATATTTGTGATAGCATTATCGGGACATTGTTGAATATTCCAGGTAAGACGAAAGATGGTATAAAAGCTAGAAAAGATATGGTAGAAATGGGGATAAGGGATCAGTTAGCACCACAAGAATCTGGAAAGAGGGCATACTTACCTCCAGCTTGTTATACTTTGTCTAAAATGGAGAAAACAAGTTTTTGTAGCTTGCTGAATGGTGTTAAGGTTCCTTTCGGCTATTCATCTAATATTAAAAAACTTATTTCAATGAAGGACCTTAAATTGGTTGGTATGAAATCTCATGATTGCCATGTGTTAATTGATGAGCACAAATGATGAGTATAAAAAGGGTGTAATGTCGTTCCGCTGAGGATTGGTGTTATGGCACGAAACTGTGTGAATTACCAGGCACTAGAGTATATGAATTTATAGAATCCAAGTAACAGATACTGAATGATGTAGAATAAAGGAAAGCAATTAATTATGGTGAAAACTATATGATAAAAGGTATGGGCCAGATTAGGGAGATTGTAATCTTGATGTTTAATAGGTAGCAAGGTTAGGGAAAGTATAGATTGCGCGATATCAGATCTATATCAGTCCTAATCGACCACATCCTCGCCCTTGATCTAGAAGGATGTGGCACGGGAGGAGTGGTAGACCAAGTGTTCGATAGAATGCCCCATCCGAATGAGGAACTGAGAGTCCGGAGTGTGACGCCACCCGGTGATGGTGCCGTGGGCTCCCTTGATTGAGCCCGAGTCACATTGTCTAGAACCCCGTAGTAGGATCAAGCACGAGACCTAGATAGGACATCCATCACCTTGTTTTCCTTTGCTTATTTCCCTTTTGCTTGCCTTTGTTCACCTCTTATCCCATGCTTCCCTTTTACGTTTAGTGATTATTGTAACTCTTACTTCTTAACATCCTAAATGTCAACACCTAATTCGATTCCAATTTGCCATCCTTGAGAACACGACACTCGGGGAACTTTTTCCTCGTTTTAACACTATCCACACCTCACCGAAAACTATTATTTCAAAATGGCGCCGTTGCTGGGGATGGTGATGAGTATAATTGTGAGTGTAAAAGAGGGTGTAAAATATCGTTCCGCTGAGGATTGGGGCTATGGCACGTAATTATGTGAATTAAGAAGTTCTAGACACTAAAGTTGTGGAATTAACTAGAATCCAAGTAAACAAATGATTTAGAAGGGGAAACTAAAAACAAATAAACTAACTTAACGAATGAACTGTATGATAAAGAAATGGGTCAGATTAGGGGAATTGCAATCTTGATGTTCTAACAACTCAGAGTTAGGGAAGGAAGGATTAGCCTAGGGATTTATGGGCAATGCACACAAGAATTCAATTCAGCTACTTTCGTAAACAATAAACCGAATTAGGCTAGGATTGCCCCACTTTCGTGATGCATCAATCATAGTCTTAACGACCTAAGCATTGTAAGCCCCCAAATTACCCCTATTCTCATAGTAGGAAAGAATTAGGTTGAAATTGGTAAGGCTTGAGGTCTCCACCTAACATTCGTTGTAATGAATCCCTCTCCTAAACTAGCAATTAATTGTAGCCACCAATTAATAACAAGTAGAAAATAAACCCCAATTCAACATAAACCCTAGGTGAATAATTCAATCCCTTTATGCAATAATTACATATTGAACATCAAGATTAGCAATAGATCCCTAATCTAAACCCATAAACGAACTACTCACTTATGATTAAAGCAAGCAAAACAAAGCAAGAATTAAATATTGAAATCATAACAACGAATCTAAAGAATAAAAGAGAGAACTTTACTAACAATCTTGTAGAGTAATTCCAATCCAAACAATGATTCCAAGCTTGCAAACGAATTCAAGAAGATAAATCTGCGCTATTCTATGCTATGGAAAACTCTAAAGAGACGGGAAATTGTACTGAACTAAACTAGGGCTCGGAATCCCCAAAAAGACAGCAAAACGCGATATTAAATACTAGACAGCAGCAGGGTCACGGGCACCCTCACGGCCGGGATCGGGGCCGTGAGGTGCAGTGACTAGCTGTTGTCTGTGATAAGGCTCACGGTCGACCTCACGGCGGTGAGGCATCCTCCTGGTTTACCTTCTGACTTCTTTCGTGCTCCGTTGCTCCTTTCCGACCCTGGGTAGATTCCTATGCTTCGAAAACTTGTCATAGATGACCAAAAATTCTTCATTTCCTCGTTCATGAATAAACTAAGTGATAAGCACCAAGGATAGCACTTATAAGGGGTCTTTATTAGATTAAAAGCGCATCGTTTTGATATCCAATTACAACAATTGCATGCATTTCAGCTCAAATGCGATCAATTTCTTCTAACAACATTTCCAGAAAGAGTTTTGAAGTATTTCACAAGTTGGAGAGGGATTTGAAGCTGAAATAGAGCAAAAGACAAACAAGCCGAAATGCAGTAGCGCCCCACGCAGCCTCACACGCGTGTGGCTGGGCGTGGAATTATTCCAGAGAGCCACCACGCCACTCACACGCGTGTGAGCTAGCGTGATCGAGCCAAGGGCTATTTTGGGAAATTTGTTCCTTTTCTTTGTCACCTATATAAATCCCTTTTGCCCTGAACCTAAAAAAGAGTTTTTGGAGATCAGAAAATTGATAGAATAGGATAGTTAGATCTAGAGGGTTTTCTCCCCTCTTGGGGGAAAATTCCTTCCATTCATAGATAGAATAGATCAAGGGCAAGAAGGAACATTGGGATTCAAGATCAAGGTTGTAAGATCCCCTTTTTCAAGGGGTGGTAACCATTCTCTTCAATTTCTAATTCAATACTTGTTTCCTTGAATTTCCTTTTCCTTTTCTTGTTTCTTAGTATGCTAGAGTAGGTTAGATAGGGGATTGGTGGCCCCATGGTAGATCTATGTGGATGTTTAATATTATTGCTTTTATTTGTGAATTGCTTGCTTGTTGGATGTTGAACTTGTGTGGATGATGTTCTTTAAGCTTTGTGCCTTTTGTGGCCACATTAGGTAGCAAACCCAAAGGAAGTGAGTGTGTGCGCGATAGCGGCCACCCACGAGTCTCACTCACCCACATCTCCGCTCTTAGTCCGAAAGGACAAGATCTGAGAGGAGTGGTAGACAAGGTGTTCGATGAAATGCCCCAACCGAATGAGGATGTGGGAGTCCAAAGTGTGACGCCACTTGGTGATGTGCCATGAACTCCCTAGTCTATTCCACAACTTGCATTCACAAAACCAACCAAAGATAAACCACATGGAAAAGCCTAAAACCCCAATCTCCACTTTACTTTTCCTCGTTTTACACAACCTTTTATCAACCTTCCCCTTCTTACAAATGAATCAACTCCTAGCCATTCCCGTAACTCTTTTCCTTCAACCTCTTAGATGCCAACACACCTATTCGATTCCCATTCGCCATCCTTGAGAGACACGACACTCGGGGAGTCTAGACTCTTCGTTTTACCACCTTAACATACTCACTCACCCCATACAAACACAACCCTTGTCAAAATGGCGCCGTTGCCGGGGATGGCAAACGGTTTCGAATAGTGTTGACATCTTAGAAGTAGAATTTTAAGAGTTCTTCAATTGCTTTCTTTTTGTTTCTTTCGTTTTCTTATTTTTGCTACTTGTTTGAGAAGTGAGCTTAAATTGCCTTGTATATCTTGTGCTCACTTGCAACTACTTTTAGTTGCAAAATTATTTGTTGTTGGCTAAGCTATTGTACAGGAAATTCTCCTTAAGCAAACCTTTTGAAGCTTGCCAATAAGTGCTAAAATGAATCCTCATGGTTACCCACACCATGGAGGACAATCTTATAGAAATCCTCAACCCCAACCATATCCCTATTACCTCCATTCCACCTATACTTACCCTCCACCAACATACCACTATCCACCTCCATATCCTTACCCATTTCCACACCACCACTTACCACCTCCATATCATTATCCATTTCATACACCCAATCATCACCCATATCCATATGAAACACCACCTCCACCTTTCCAAGAAAATTACCCTTCACAATACTCCAATCATCAAAATGACTCGTTAAGCTCCAAAGAAATATCCCAAAACATAGAGAGTAAGCTTGAGCAAATGATGAAACAACTCGACCCAAGCTATACTTATGAGTCAAATTCATTTCCCAATTCCAAACTAAACACCTACTACCCACCTCCATCACAAATTCATCAAGAAAACAATACTACACATTCCTTTGAAACACTACCCTCTTTCCCATATAATACCCATACAAATCCTTGTAACTCTATCCCACTGGCCACGAGCGATATTGAAATCCTAAAAGCAAAAATTGATGCATTCACGAGGATGGCCAAGGAGGATACGGCTAATCTAAAAGCCGAAATCAAGAGCGAACTAAAGGACTATCTCGCTACCCTCCGGGAGGAAGGACTTCCATTAGAAGAAGTTGAAACGAAGATGTTGTCCATGATGGAGGAGCTCTTGAAAATGAACGAGTCTCGAGCTAACTCCACCATCATAGATGACATCCCCACTTTGGAAGCCCATCCAAGGATTGTACAAGAGGTTGAAAAAAAAATGCTAAGGAAGAGGAGAGTTTTGAAGAAATAGAGGATTGTTATGCCCCGGTGCTTGAAGAAGTTCCAATTTTAGAGATGGAGAGTGAGGATGAGGACATAGAAGTAGTGTGGAAAGATGAAGAGCCAAAATATGGTAAAATTTCTAATCTTTCTTATGCTAATTTTCTTGACAATCCTTGTGCTCTTATTGAAAACACCCTTGACACTTATGTGGATGACTCCCTTTGCATTAATATTTCCATCACATCTGATTATGATTGCTTTAAATTTCGGGAGGATAATTCCATGAAAAATTTTGATATATTGATTGATGATTGTAAGGATTCTCTTTTGTTTAAATATGAGTATGATTGCTTTAACTTTTTAGAAGATGAATCCTTTGTCTTGGGTGAGAGTGAGTTAGTGAGTGAAGGGGATGATGCTTCATTCTATTCGTGTGAGAGTGTGAGTGATTTTTCTAACCAAATAGAGTGGAGTGATGAAGAAAAGGAGTGTGAGGAAGAGATGGTGAGAAATGATAGATCTTTCACGTTTGATCTTATGGAAAAAGTTGAGTGGAGAGACTTCACTACATTCGAAAATGAAAATGGAAGTGAGGAGACATGGTATGAAGAGAGCGCTAAAAATGAAAAGATCTTTAGGGGAAGGGAGGATGAGGAAAAGGAAGTGAACACCATCCTAGAAGAGTTAAGGAGGGTGTTTGGTGCTAAAATTTCTCCAATCATGCATGTTGTTCTTCCTTTATTCTTGTGGGTATTCAAGGATGCTTCCCACCTTGGGACATTCCTTGAGGCTAAGGTTCACGGGACGCTTGGTCGGGTCCCAAAGTCTGTGTGCCTTGAAGGATAGGCCACACCATGTCTGGCCAGGAGACGTAAAACCATGGCGCACTTGGGAGGCAGTCCCAATGTTATCTTACTTTTTCTTTAAAATTCTCTTGGTTTATGTAGTATGTTTTACTTAGTTTTATTTCAATAATGTTTCTATAATCTCGGTCGAGCTAACAAGTACAGATTAAACACCCGAGAGTTATAAGTTGCCCGCAATCAATTGACAAACATCATCACTAGCAAAGGAAGAAGGGGGAAACCGAGGTAAGCTTTGCACAGCACGCCTCCACGCCACCACCACGTGTGTGGCTAGGCGTGGAAAACTTCTAGAGAGCCACCACGCCGCTCACACGCGTGTGAGCAGGCGTGGGAATAAACCAGAGAGCTTCCACGCCTACCACCACGCGTGGTAGTATGCGTGGACGAGCACCAGACTTTTCACGGATTCTCGCACGAAATGGTTTAAAACCCTTTCCTTGCTTCATTTCTTCCCCACCACGAGCAAGAACTCTTCCAAGCTGAAAATATACACTTTCTAAGCATTTCCTTCCAAATCTCTCAACTTTTCTCAAAGATTCTAAGTCATTTCTAAGGTATGAACATACTATTCTTTGTTATTTACTTGTTTAATGAAGAACTTGTTCTATTTTTGAAGAACATCTCCATGGGTTTTTCTTGTATGACATTTTTCTTGAGATATATTGTTATGAGATGACTTGATAGACTTGTATTGAGCCTACATTGCTTCTATAGACTAGAAATTTCATGTTTTAACATCTCTTTGTGACTAGATCTTGAAATTGCTTGATTTGGGTATTCTCTTGTCATGATGAGATCCTTGTTGATATAGTGAGCATGGTGGGTAAAGTTTGCAACTTTCCTACTCTATAGGCACCCCATTGCTATATTCTACTAGTTAGTTGGTCCAATTTTAACTTTCATGTTGCTTCCATTTTCCAACCTTGAGTTAGTCTAGAGGTAGAAGATGAAGTTGACCATATGTTGACCTTGTGACTACGAAATGAGTATAGAATGGTATGAGCTAGTTCTTGCATGTATAGGATAAAATTGTTTATGGATATCAAATGATGGTTGCATGCATTGAATTCTTATGATCTTTTCTTTAGATATGTGCAATATTGTTCATAGTTAATATTTAAGATTGGCAAGTGTTTTTCCTTGTGTTGCTTTGGTTACCTATGTTATAGGAAAGATGTCTTTGCCATATGACCTTGCACAACAGATTGTTCAAAGGCTCCAAAGAGGGAAAGCCCCTACAGATGAAAACAGTGCCAAGGACGCTAACACTCGTTACATAGAAGTACCCACCGGAACTCAAATTCTGTTAATGACAGCAACCATGCTAGGGCGGTACAGGCAGTTGTTAAACTACCCTATTGTGCAATGGAGGTATGTAGACTTGAGAGTATTGGAGGATTACGAGTGCAAATATGGAGTGGAGAGGTTGATTGCAGAGCCATATTGGAACAACCTGCTAAGCTAGAGACATGATACTTTTATCCCTCTAGTACATGAGTTTATCGCAAGCTTGAAAGTTGATGGAATAGCTGGAGATCTCTACAGCCCCACCATTAAGTTTAGACTCTTCAACCAGGACTATAACATATCGGCCAACCATTTGGGTGTTCTCTTTGGATTCTACAATAAGGAAGACCAGTCGAAGCACTGGTACAGGAGACTGAGACATGACTTTGGAGATAGGGACATTCCAAGAAAATATTGGTCGATGATCGCAAGACAAGGAGTCGAATGGGAAGGGTCAAGAGTGAGAGTCTCTCAGATTGTAAGGGAGGATTTAAAGGTTTTATGGAAGGTGATCGCTCATTCATGGGAAGGAAGGCCTGAGACATATGACCGAGTCTCAAAGGCGGAGTTGTTCATGCTGTGGAGTATGGACACTGGGAGCTCGGTGAACATGAGTGCGATTTGCAGGAACTTGCTTGTTGCGCAACAGCAAGAGTCCGCCAGAGCAATCTTTATAGGCCCCTTGGTGACGAGGTTATGCATCTCTCTGGGCAATCAAATGAAAATGAATTGGTTTGAACATCGGCTTCCAGGAGCACACATAGTTCCTTTATCTCCCGAGGACGTCGCAAAACTTCACTTGAGACAATTAGTGCGAACAAGGGTAGATGAGGAGATGGCAGAAGATCACGCTAACACGCCCATGACGTCCCCAGGATTCACTCCTTCTTCGATGTCATTCAACTCCCCGTCTCTTTCGGAAATGTACTCGCCGTTGGATTCTTCAATGTATTCTTCACCACCGAGAGAGCCCGGACTGTCTGTACCTCCACCACAACCTGAAGAGCAAGACCCCAACTCCTCTACCTTCAACGTTCCGAGCTGGTTCAACCCGGTCACTGATTGGAGATCCCTCCAAAATTTCCAATACCAATTGCACTTGGAGCAAATGCAAAAGCTGGAAGAGATTTCGAGAGAGATCAAGGAAATCAAGAGAGCATGAAGGAAAGAAGAAACTGAAGAAGAGAAAAGACAAATTCTAATGATGATAAATTGTGATATGATAATTCTGAACAATTGATTGTGGACAATCTTTTTATTTCTGTTTATAGTTTTACCTACAATTCTGTTTATGTTTTATCTTGCACGTTTCGTCTAGCCAAAGACGTTAAACGTGGCGCTTTTGGGAGGCAACCCACAAATAAGAAGAAGAAGGGACCACTCCACCAACAACCATGAAAGACCAATCTTGAAATGTATAATTTCAATTCCTAATTTATTTCTTTACCTTTACTCTAACCGTGTTTAAAGGGCGAACTCAGATTGCAAAACTTTGATAAGGATACAAATTGTAAGTATTTCTTTTATCCTAATTCAATGCCCTGTTTTGGTTTACTTTATTTTTCCAGAATCGCAAATGAAGAGCTGCATAAAATTGTTGTGTTGGATGTAGTCTATTTGTTAGAACTGTTTAGCCCAGTTCGCACTTTTAAGTGTGGAAAAGGGGCGTGTGTAGAACCCTTAAACATATATCCTTTTCCCTCCGTTCTTTATGGAAACATCGAGGACGATGTTTATTTTTAAGTGTGGAAAGGGTGTATACTTCTTGAAACAGTTGATTGATTAAGTGATAAGGTATAAGAACCTAGAGGGTGTGTTATTGCCAATACTGTCTAGGAGAGCTCCTAACCTTGTGCCAAGGATTGAATGTCTTAAATATGCTTTGGAAGTTTCACCTTGCACCAATTTGCACATTTTGACCCAATTTGAAAATTTTGATGAGTGCTTGCATGATTTCACCTTGTATTTTATTTGGACCTCAGTCAAGGATCTCTCGAAGTGGGAGGGTGAATCCTTTGAGTTTTAGAAAGATAAGAATAGCGAAGCCTGGAAACTGAATTAATCTCAGCAGGACATGGGGCAAAAGGAGAGCCTAAGTGAGCTATGAGTGAAAACAATCCCTAATCACTAGAAAAAGGCATGAGGGGTTGATATGGTGAAACGTGAATAAAGGCAAAAGGCCATTCCTAGAGATAAAGGTGAGGTGAGCCATCTTGTCTGGATAAGGGGTAACCATTGCACTGTCTTCAAAAAAGCATGGATCTCCATGTGAAGTCGGTTACGCCGAAGAGATCTTGAAAGATGAGAAAATAGAGAGGAGGTGAGCCACTTCGCTAAGATTCAGGCACCCATTGCACTGACCTTCGAAAAAGCATGGATCTCCATGTGAAGTCGGGTAGCCTGAAGACGTTATCCTAGGAAGCGAGAAAATATAGTGATCGCCCAAGCCATGGCGATGAGCGGTCCATGTCCCTGCCCTCACTTATATAATGTAAAGAGGCTTTGGCGTTAGGTTGGAAATTGGCTAAGGGGTGAGCATCGGTCCCACTAGTTGGATCGGCTGAAGGCCCCTAGAAAATACAAGGTGAAAACTCTTTAGTCACTTGCATGCTTGAAACGTGTAAACAAAAATCTTCTCATGAAATATCCATCTCTTGAGACCTTGACTTCCTTAGTATATTTCTTACATTTGGTTGGCACGAGTTTAGCAGTCTTGGTAGATAATGTAGGGGATTTCACCCGCTCAACTCCGAACACCTACACATCACTTGATTGGTTAACCGTGAAAGAAAGAACTATCCTTGGTGCTTACATGATTAGGGCTTAGAAAAGTATGCTTGCTTGAGGACAAGCAAGGTTTAAGTGTGGAAACTTTGATAAGCACCAAGGATAACACTTATAAGGGGTCTTTATTAGATTAAAAGCGCATCGTTTTGACATCCAATTACAACAATTGCATGCATTTCAGCTCAAATGCGATCAATTTCTTCTAACAACATTTCCAGAAAGAGTTTTGAAGTATTTCACAGGTTGGAGAGGGATTTGAAGCTGAAATAGAGCAAAAGACAAACAAGCCGAAATGCAGTAGCGCCCCACGCAGCCTCACACGCGTGTGGCTGGGCGTGGACAAACAAGCCGAAATGCCCCAACCGAATGAGGATGTGGGAGTCCAAAGTGTGACGCCACTTGGTGATGTGCCATGAACTCCCTAGTCTATTCCACAACTTGCATTCACAAAACCAACCAAAGATAAACCACATGGAAAAGCCTAAAGCCCCAATCTCCACTTTACTTTTCCTCGTTTTACACAACCTTTTATCAACCTTCCCCTTCTTACAAATGAATCAACTCCTAGCCATTCCCGTAACTCTTTTCCTTCAACCTCTTAGATGCCAACACACCTATTCGATTCACATTCGCCATCCTTGAGAGACACGACACTCGGGGAGTCTAGACTCTTCGTTTTACCACTTTAACATACCCACTCACCCCATACAAACACAACCCTTGTCACTAAGACTAAGCAAATGTAATACACAAACGAGTCTCAAATTCATCAAGGTAAAGGAAATAAGCAACAAAACCAACTAAATTATTGGGCAAATAATAGTATAAAATCATATGTATTAGATGGCAAATGGTACTTGAATTGTGTTTTGACATTTTGGAAGTTAATTGTTAATAGTTCTTGAATTGCTTTTCTTTTTGCTACTTTTCTTTTCTATCTTGTTACTTGATTGGAGAAGTGAGCATACTTGTCTTTGTATATCTTGTGGCTCACTGGCAACTACCCATTTGAAGATGATCTCCCGATTTTGGAAGCCAATCCAAGGGTGGTACATGAGGTTGAAAAAGAGCATAATGATAGGGAAGAGGTGAGTGTTGAAGAGGTAGTGGAGTGTGACACCCAGTGCTTGAAGAAATTCCAATTTTTGAATTGGAAAATCAAAAGGAGGTAGAGATGGAGAGTGAAGATGAGGACATTGAAGTAGTGTGGGAAGATGAAGAGCCAACATGTCGTAACATTCTTGATCCTTCTTGTGTTCTTGAAAATTCTTGTGCTCAACTTTGCATTGAAAACACTCTTGACACTTGTGTGGATGACTTCCCTTTGAATTGTAATGATGATCTTTATGTGTGTGATAATACTTACTTTTATTTTCAGGAGGATGATTCCATAGGCATTGCTGATGATGATTCTACTAATTGGCAAGACACGAGGACTTAACGAGCAAACGAAGCGAGGAAGGAAGTCCTGGGGCAAGTTGGCAGACCTCTTGATAAGTGCCAAAAGTAGCCATATTTTAGGGGTCATTTAGGTGTGAAATATGCTATAATAGATGTCCATTAGGCTTAGAAATATGCTAAGATAGGGTAATTTCATTGCATATAGGTCCAGGGACTAATCTTGTGTGTTTTTTTTATATAATTTGCACAATTCTTGCACTTCGCAGGGCATTCCGGCGACACTTCAGTAAAACGGACGTAACCGGAGCTAGGAATGTAACACCCCGAAATTTCCCTATTACTCTTTTAATATAATAAGGGGTTATGCTTCCTATTTAAATAATTATTAATATGATTCTAAATATAACTATTTCACAATGGGCTATAAATGAGCCATTCTTATAAGTTATTATTTTAATATTTAAAATAAAACTATAGTCCATAGTTATAAATTGTATTTTATAGACTATGATTATTCTTGAGCCCATATAAATTATATTTACTTAAGACTATACTAAGCCCATAATTATAAATTTATACTTTAGACTATGATTAGTCTAGAGTCCAAGTTATATGAGCCCAAGTGTCTATTTGACCCAACATTGTAATTGATCCAATCATCCCAATATAGCCCATTCTATTTTTAGTAACCCTAGCCCAAAAATGGAAACTTCCAATTAGGGTAGTTCCAACTTCCAAGTGTATTCAGCAGCCAAAAAGAAGGAAACGTTACGTTGTCGACCTTCTCTGCCTCTCCTCCCTTTCGCGAAGCAGCCAACAGCGTGGGAATATCGCAGCAGCAACAGAGGGAGGCAACGGCAGTGAGCGGCTCCGGTGGTGTTGGCGACGGACTCCTCTACGGCGAACTCCCCAGCCATGATCACTTCTTCTGGTCGCCGACGACATGCAAGGCGACAAGGCAGCGGCGGACGAAGCAGAGTGTGGCGGTGGTTTCTGGTTCCATCAACGGCGACGGCGAGACCCTATCTCCCTCTTCCTTATCGATGGCGGCGAGCGGCCAGGACTGCAACAACTCTGCTGATCGTGGTGAGCTCAACGGATGGCGACGGCGTCACCTTCTGCGTTCCCGACGTCGAACAGCAACGGCGGAGCAGTTTCATGACCTCAGGCCTCCGTCCCTTCTCCGACAACGGTTCGCTCCGACGGCAAGCAAACGATGACCTCCTCTGTTTCCCGGCGATGGAGCTAACGGAGCATGTCGACGGCACAAACCTCTCTGCTTTTCTTCTCCGCTCGGCAAAGTCTTCGACAACCTCCTCTGTTTGCGGTGATGGCGAGCGGAGCACTCCCTTCCGTCTCCCTTGCCCGGCCAAGCGAGTTACGGCAGTGGCGGAGGGCTGTGGCGGTGACGGCGTTTCCGTGAAGTAGACCCGTCCGACAGAGCAGCGACCAGCAGCAACGGTGACAAGCTTTCTCTCCTCTATTCGACGATGGTGGCGACGTGGTTGTAACACCCCAATTTTCAACTCTTACATTTATTACAAATCCGTAATAATACATCAGCGGAAGCTTACATCTTATCAGCAGAAAACTGGGTGCTACCGCCACACCTAGAGTGAATTCTATCACCTCCTTGACAAACTCCACTCTAAGTGCACAGGCTAAACTTACAACACCAACATACTACAACAACATCATAGTAGACCTCAACCTGCACTTCTCTTCTATTCTGAGCTCATCGGCCACAGAGATACTCACTAAACTGCATCTGATAAAGGGCACAATGAAGTGCAGTTAGCGCGACGGCTAAGTAAGGAGATCCATGGGTTATTCAAAACTAAATAAAGGTTTTGGTAAAACTTTTTACATGGAAACCCTATACCTTACTCATCAGTAGGGATTCTACCTGCAACAGTTATAAATAACATCTTGCACACATAATAGACAACAATTCATTATCATCTCAACTCATTTTCCTCTAGACGAGGTCATATAATACTCATTTACTTACTCAAAGCATATATTGCTAAACATTTAAGCATATAAGCAAGTAATGGAAAAAACACAAATTCCACCTTTTTGTTCTCAACCACTTTCTTTGAAAAACATTTCCCTCATAAGGAAATTCTCTTCACTTTTCACCTTTCAGAGAGAGAGATCACCCACAACCTTTGGGTACTTAAAAACTTGTCACCTCTTTCTTTCCCGTAGCTACAGCGTAACTACATCCACTCTTCCAAAATTCCACTTAGTTCTAGATAGAAAGTGTGAAGCCTTTGGAGTCCTTTCTCCACTTTTGACCACTTGGATCGTTGAACTCGGGTTCAGTGGTCATCGCCCGGTCTAATACTGATCCCCTGGACTTATAGGAGCGTTGGAATGATTCCTAGCTAGCCTCACTAGGTTCATAAGAACGACACCTACCCGAACATAGAGTGACTATACTTAAGTGTGCACACCCCCGTAGGAGTCCTTTTCCTTCCGGGTGATATAGTACTCGGCGAATAGACTTCGCCCACAGTATGAATGATCATACACATAACTACCATACGGGATAGGCACTTTAAGCTCATCTTTATCCCGTAGGTTAACAAGGTCCTTCACGACTTTTACTAGAATTAAGGTTTGA
>CM008337.1:6332588-6344853 GCA_002525835.2 Ipomoea batatas | reverse complement strand
AATTTGGTTTTGTTAACAACAGATTTACACAAAATGATGTACAAGTACAAGAGATAAATGTGGAAGCAACTTCAACAAAGTATTCTAAAGAATATAAAAAAATTAAAAAAAAAAATAAGACCGAATATGAAGGAAATTGTAGTTGAATTGAGAAAACAAATCAATTTAATGTGTTAGATAAATTATCTAAAACTCTTGATTCAATTGATGCTGATAGCATAGTTTGGCGAGAAAAATGAAAAAAAAAAATGGTTGTTTGGATCCTGTTAAGGAACTCTCGAACTTAGATTGTGATACTTATTTTAAGGTTATGGAATGGTTGGCACGAAATCAAAGAAGTATATGTTTCTGAATATGTTACTACAAGATTGCTATGATTGAATATACACTTGTGTAAGACCGTCTCACGGATCATTATTTGTGAAACAAATTGGGTCAAGATGCAAATATATTACTTATATACTAGCAAATGTAATATTAAATTAGGAAGAAAAATTTGTTATTTATAAGGAAAAACTTAATACTTTTGAGGTTAAATGTAATAATTTTATATTTTGATGTAAAAGTATTATTTTCGTCATTAAAATATTATATTTTTCCATAAAAGTCTTAATTGAAAATACCGGTGTAACTTTGATTATTTACTTAACTTCAAAGATGTTTTAGAAAGTCTAATAAGCCTATTCACCTCATGTATGTAGACTTATTCGGGACCATCATATAACATGCTATCAAATTATTACACAAGCAATAATTTCACCATTTATTTTAAGTTAATCAGAGCAATAAACGTAAATATGTATGTAAGTAAAACGAAAATTTTTAATTAATATTGGGAGGGATAATTATTGTGGCTTCCGCTATCTTGGCCTTGAAAATGTCTTCGTCCTCCATACTAAGATTTAGGGATGCTTTCAGGATTGAAGGAGATAAAGCTTTCCAAACTGATCCATACCCAGCTAAGTTCCCTAATATTGGCCTGAAAAGAGAAGAGATTGAGAGTTTTGTCAAAGAACAAAAATAATTAAATAAAGTAACTAAAAAAATATAGATAGAGCAGCACCCAGAAGTTTGTAATATTTACTAATATTAATAAGGGTAAAACTTCTGTGAGACCGTTTTACAAGTCTCAATCAGTGAGAGTTTAGACAGGTCAGATTTTTAATAGGTCAAATATTTAATAAATAGGTCATATCTTTGACCTCATTAATTAAATATTTGACCCGTCCCAAGGATTGAAACACTGAAACAAGTCAGTTTTTTAATGGGTCGAATATTTAATTAATAAGTCATATATTTGACCTTATTAATTAAATATTTGACCCGTTTTAGGGGTTGAAACCCTGAAACTGTCTCACACACATTTTTTGCGTATTAATATATGTTACTCACTCTGGAGATGTTAAGGTAGCCACAAGCTCGAGTCCTTCTTTATCAGCTATGAGTGAGGCAGAAAAGAATTTCGGTACGACAAAAAGTTGGCCAGCCTCAACTTTGTCGTCCAAAACCAGTTGACCGTTAAGGCCAACAATCTGAATCCTCGCACTGCCCCTCGAGACATAACATAGTTTATACGAGGCATCTGCCGTGTATCCCGGAGTTAACATTGATTTAGGTTCGAGTTTTACAAGAAAAACGCTTAGGCCAACGTCGTTTAGCAAAGGGAAATTCCCAGCCGTGGCTGAAACCAGAGACCCGCCGTTCTTAATGTTGACAAAAGGCGAAGCATTTTCAAGATTGAACACCATGTCTTTTCGGTTATTTTGGAGGTCTGAGATGTTCAATTTGGCTTTAAGTTTGGTTATGATGGTAGGGGCATTTTGGTTTTCGAATAGGGCTTTGGATTCACTTGTGGTTAAGCCAAAACCTTTGGCAAGAAATTGTGTGGAGAAACCGCCGAGTTGGATGGTCGAGAAATAGAAGCTGATCTGGCCTGGGATAATTGAGTTGGTGGTGTCTCCCAAGAATACAACGACCACATCGGACTCATCTTCGTTGTACCACCATGACACAGCTCCTAACGCCACCGGAATCACGTCACCTTTGTCGATTTTGACTACCTTCTCAGTGGTGCTGTTCGGAGATATAATTCCAACCACGCAACGCCCTTCAATTTCAAGTGTCACATTGCACATCATCAGCACATGAGTCCATGATCAACAATTTGTGCGAGACGTGTCAACATGAGACGGGTCGAGTTTGGTCAAATCAAGATGGAAATGTAATATTTATACGCACAAATGTTATACTTATATGCTCAAATGTAATACTAATCAAAATAAAACTACTTTTGTTACTTATAAAGCAATGGTAAATGTAATACTTTTAAGGGAAAATATAATACTCTTGCATTTCGATTTAAAAGTATTACATTTTTCTTCAAATATATTATATTTTCTCTTATAAGTAAGGGGCACTTGTCAACATTACTTATTATTGAAAATGTAGTACTGTTTCTCTTATAAGTAACAAAAATTGTATTACTGATTAGTATTATATTTGAGCATATAAGTATGACATTTGCATGTTGATTCGACCCGACCCGTCTCACGAATAAGGATACGTGAGACGTCCTCACAAAAGTGTGACCCATATATGTAATGTGTGTGGGGTGAGGGGTGGGGGATTTTAATATAATTTATGTAATACTGTGGTTCATTGTTTTGGTAGGAGTGTGGATCATGGTATGAACTCTGCACTAATTCTATTTTCACACACACTAGTGCCTGGATCATGGTATGAGCTTTGTTTTAATTCTAATTTTACGCAGACTAATTTTCATTATAGTAATGCTAAAAAAACATTTTAATTATACTTCATGTATGTGTTATTTATTTTCATTTTAAGAAAAATGATTTTTTGCCCCTGTATTCCTCCACTTTTAAAAATTTAGTCCATGTAAGTTAATTTAAACAAAATTAACCTCTCAATTGTTTATAATGTTGCACTTTTAGTCCGCAATATTTTATAATTGTAAAAATCTATTAACATATTGAGTTATTATTATTATTTGGAATTAATATTCACTATTTAAAATTAAATTCCAATGAAGAGAGTAAAACTGTAACCATTTTTTTATTGGTGAACGGAAGGGACCCGAAGGGTCCCAGCCTTAGTGTCTTCTACTAGAAGCAACGCCTTGCGCGTTCCGAGCAAGATAACCATTTAGGCCGTCGGGGGGGGGGGGGTGATCAAGCAGATTAATTATAGTAAAACTGTAACCATGAATATTGATTCTAACGGACAAAAATAACATCATAAAAAGAATTTGCTAACAGAATTTGATAATTATATATATAACAAGATCAGAGGGACTAAAAGTGCAACATAATGAACAATAATTAAGAGATTCAATCTGTTCAAATAAATTAACAGGGACCAAATTTCCTAAAGTGAAATAATTCAAGTGTCAAAAATGTTATTTACACACAATAAGTTCATTATACCAACACTATAGTATCATTTTAATTCTACTATAAGCTCATGTATATTATAACAACACTAAAATATTATTTTATTTTAATTCTACTTCATTTGACAATATACATATTTCTACGTGATGTATCATTATGGATCACACAACCATGAACCATCATATAACTATTGGTGTGTGTAACCAGCTTGATTGGCATGAGTGGTTGAACATTCTGATCTTGTCCCTTAAAAGAGATTGAGAGTTCAAACCCCTCTTGTATTAAAAAATCAGGTCTAACCAAAAACGTTGTTGATGTGTGTGCACTTTTTTTGTGTATTATATTGGATGCATATATACCTTGAAGAACGTAGCCTATCTTTTTGGCGTCTGTGTAGTGAGGGAGGGCAAACCCATTAGGCTGCAGAACCAACTTGCCGGCACCAAGCTTTGGCTGGGAGAGAAAAGGAGCCCCAGAAGTGGACCAAGTGTAGTATCCACCACCCTCTCCTTCATAAATGGTTTGATCAGCCATTTGGGGTGCCAAGGAATGCGCCCAATTCGTAGCTAAGCTGTCAAGCAAAGCCAAGGCATACACAAAGGAATACAAACTAGCCATTTGGAGAGGTAACTGCTAAGAAGTGAAGCCTTTAATTTGGTTATTAAACAGACTCACAGATTATATTGGGTAAGGGAATGAAAGATATTTTCTTATCGTTGGTTGTATAGATTATAGACATCTTGGTTATGCTATTTATAATGGAAGATAGATGAGTGATCATGCATGGTTGGAGTGACGTTTGGTTCTATAATTCTACTCTACACAATTAGGGGAATTTTACTTTTTGGGGATTTTTCCTTCATGAGGCAAACTATAGCGGCCCACCTTCGATTATGAACACTCATCATGTCCTTGACATTCATTATTAAATGTAAATACCTAATATGTTAACTATAAATAGATAATATATAACAAATATATAATGTGTTTGTTGTTAACTTATATATTATGTGTATTTAGTTAACATATTATGTGTTTGTAGTTAAAAAAATTACGTGTCTTCAATTTATTTATAGACGCATAATTTATTAATTAAATACATATGATATGTTAACTATACATTACAAGGTCGACTTTGGCCATGGTACAATTGCTTTTTATAAGGAAAAGTATTCTGTGGACCTGGATCCACCTAGCAAGGTGGATCTAAGCTTATACCGAATCTACACAATTTATATACTGAATGTTTACAATTTATGTATTGAATGCTCACATTTTGAATTGCGAACATTAAGTATGTAAATTGATATGAGTCCGCCTTTTAAGGTGTACCCGAATCCATAGTATAACTGTTGTTTTTATGACAGTTGTTATTGTTAGGACTCTATGTAAGGGGTTGCGGTCGGACTTCCAGGGGTTGACATCGTCGCTTGCTCTTCGCGGAACCCCGGTGACTCTCCAGGAGTTGGCTGATCATCTGGGGGCTCATGAGTTCACCGTCATGAGTTCACCGCCGCGGATAATTACGGTGGTAGTGTGTCGCTGGAAGCCTACGGTGTGCAGCGCGGTGGCCAACGTTTTCCTCGTGGTGGACAGCAGCAAGGTGCTGCCAGTGGTAATTTGCATGGTCACAGTCAGTTTGGGCGGTCGCAGGGTGGTCGCGGTGTGAGCGACCGTGGCGATTCCGGCAGTGGTGGTCGCGGAGTGCTTTGTCAGATTTGTTGGCGCACTGGGCATTCGGCGGCTGCATGTTATGATCGTTTCAATGAGGCAGTGGCTCCGAGGGCGAATTTGTCTTATCACGATTATGTTGCTCTGGACTCTCAGTTATGGGTTCCTGACACAGGTGCAGCGAACCATGTGACACCTGATATTGTTGCGTTGTGTGTTCTTGAGGAGTATGTGGGTACTAACACTCTTCGTGTTAGTGACGGTATGGGTCTTCCTATTAGTCATATTAGCCATGCTTCGTTTAGTACCTCCTCTCGTTCTTTTCATTTGTCTAATATTCTTCGTGTTCCTCCTCTTTCTAGGTTTCTTTTATCTGTTCAAAAATTTACTACAGATAATAATGTATTTTTTGGGTTTCACCCGTCATTTTTTGTTGTGAAGGATATACAAACCAAGGAAATTCTGCTGCGGGGCAATAGCTTTGGGGGTCTTTAGACCTTGCCAGTTTCAAGATCTAGTTCGTCTCCTTTTGCGTTTTTTCAGCCCGTGCCTCTGTTCCTACTTGGCATGGTCGTCTCGATCACCCGCATGATCGTGTTCTTAGTATTGTTTTACATTTTTGTTCAATTAGTGGGCCTAAGTCTGTGTTTCGTTCTAATTCGGGTCTTTATAGTGCTTGTCAGTTAGGCAAGTCTACTCATTTTCCATTATCTCGTGTTTACTCTTCCAGTTCTGATGTTTTGGATTTAATTTATACTAGTATTTGGGGTCCTGCTCCCGTATTATCTTCTGATGGTTATCGCTATTTCGTTATTTTTGTTGATGACCATTCGCGTTATACTTTATACTATCCAATGAAAAATAAATCTTATCTATATGCAATATTTGATAAGTTTCGTGTCATGGTTGAGCAGTCTTTTAATCACAAGATTAAATCTATTCAGTCTGGCTTAGGGGTTGAATATAAGAAGTTGCATTCCACTCTTGCTTACACTCATGAGCAGAATGGGCGAATTGAGCGCAAACACAGACACATTGTTGAGATTGGTTTGACTCTCTTAGCTCATGCTTCTATTCCTTCTAGGTTTTGGGATTATTCTTTTGAAATTGCAGTTTATCTCATGAATAGGATGCCTTCTCCTACATTGCATAATTCCACTCCTTATTTTCTTCTTCATAAGACTTCACTATCTTATTATTTTCTTCGAGTGTTTGGGTGTCTGTGTTATCCTCATTTGTGTCCTTATAATCGTCACAAGATTTCTTTTCGGTCATCTCCATGTGTTTTCTTATGTTACCTAGATTATTTATGGGGGTGCAGGTGCATGTACTTGTTGACTAATAAGGTTTATGTGTGCAGGCATGTTCGGTTTGACGAAACTAAGTTTCCGTTTGCTAAGTCTACTGCACAGGTACCTACACCTCTGCGCCTTCTCCCGTGCTCTATTGATGCGCCTGTTGCACCCCCGCCACAGCTGGATGTGTCTACTGGTATGCCTGTTGCTAAGGCGCGGGGTAAGCCGCGTGGAAAGTTTACTCGGCCCACGACTCAGTCTCATGCCATGGCTACTCGGAGTCGGTCTCAAGCGCCTCTTGCTGGTCTCGCTGCTCAGGTGTGTCCCACTGATCCGACTTGCAATTCTCAGGCGGTCAAACACTTGGAGTGGTGTGAGGCGATGGATCAGGAGTTAAATGCTCTTCTTCATAATCAAACTTGGTGTTTGGTCCCATCGACTCCTGATATGAATATCATTGGTTGCAAGTGGGTTTTTCATACCAAACGCAAGGCTGATGGCTCGATTGAGAGGTACAAGGCTCGGTTGGTGGCAAATGGGTTTAATCAGGTGCCTGGGCAGGACTTCTTTGACACGTTCAGTCCTGTGGTCAAGCCCACTACAGTCAGGTTACTTCTTTCTTTGGCTGTTTCTTTTGGTTGGGTCATTAGGCAGCTTGATGTGCACAATGCTTTTTTGAATGAGAATTTATCTGAGACTGTTTATATGTGTCAACCCGCTGGTTATACTGATTCCCAGTATCCTGACCATGTCTGCATGTCGAGAAGTTCGTTGTATGGATTGAAGCAGGCACCCCGTGCTTGATTCAATCGATTGTATGATTTTCTGTTGTATGTGGGCTTTGTAGCTTCCAAGACGGATGTTTCTCTTTTTCATTGCTCTGTGGATTTTGGTCTTATCTTTATACTGGTGTATGTTGATTATATACTTGTTATTGGTAGTTAGGACCTAGTGAATTCGTTGTTGGCACAATTATCTACTACATTTAAGATACGAGATCTTTGAGAACCTGGATTCTTTCATGGTATTGAGACGGTGCAGTGTGGTGATGGTTTGCTGCTCTCTCATCAGCGTTATATGAATGACATCTTGAAACGTGCGGGCATGTTTGATTCAAACCCTTGTCTACTCCTATTTATTTGACTAGGTCCCCTACTCTACAGGCAGATCCCTATGATGATCCTACCAGGTACAAGAGTCTTGGATGTCTTGCTGGGGCCTTGCAGTATCTTACTGTTACTCGCCCAAATCTCTCTTTTGCGGTCAATTTGTTGTGTCAGCATATGCATGCTCCTATGGTTCATCACTGGGAGCAGCTGAAACGGGTCTTGCGATATGTTTAAGGGACTCTACTCTATGGGCTTCATGTTTGGTCATCTTCATCCAGGGAGCTGCATGCGTTTTCTGATTCTGACTGGGCTGAATGTCTTAAGGATCGTAAGTCCACGAGTGGGTTCGCTGTGTTTCTTGGGTCCAATCTCGTCTCCTAGGTCTGCAAGAAGCAAAGGACAATTGCCAAGTCCTCTACTGAATTTGAATCAAGGCCCTTGCAGATGTGTGTGCTGAGGTAACATGGGTCTTATCTCTTTTACGTGAGCTTCGCATTACTAGTGTCTCAGTTCCCAAGTTGTGGTGTGACAACCTTGGTGCTACCTATATGTGTGCGAATCCAATCTTTCATGCTCGTACAAAGCATGTGGAGATTGACTATCACTTTGTTCGATATAGGTTGTTGTTGGTGAGATCTAGGTGAACTTTATTTCCACAAAGGATCAGCTTGCTGATATCTTCACCAAAGCTCTTCATGGTCTTAGATTTACTTTTCTTATAGACAAGCTACAGGTTGCTAGTCTGCCCTGTGTTTGAGGGGGATTGTTAAAACTTTATGTATTTAAGTCATGTTGTGATTCACTATCCTACTCGTCCTATACCAATACAATTGGACGATTCCATTCCTCCATTAGAGAGAGAGAGGAGAGATAAACCCTAAACCTGAATTCGAGAAGCTTAATGGGCCCTGTAAACTTCGTCAAGGGCTATGGAATGGTAGTCAATCCCGTAGAAGAAGATGAGCTCTCCGTTTCTAAGCGCAAAGCCTCGCGGACACGCCGCAGCCGCATCACCATCGCAGTCTCCCTCGCCGTTCTCCTCACCATGATCGTCGCCGCCGTGGTCGGCACGTTAGTACACCACTCCCACTCGGAGCACGGCGGAGATTCGCATCCGTCTCGTTCTCCCTCGACATCATCGCCGCCGGTTTCCTCCAACTCCACCGCCGACCTACTCACCGCCGTGTGCGCCGTGACTCTGCACCCCGACTCCTGCCTTGCTTCCATGTCTCCCTTCCCCGCCCCGCCCAAACCCGACTCGAAACACTTCCTCAGCTTCTCCCTGCGGGTCGCCATTGATGAATTGGCGAACGTGTCCTCGCTCCCCTAGTCCCTGATTGCGAATCTCAACGACCGCGGCGCCCGATCGGCTCTGGAAGACTGCGATGGCCTGTTCGACGACGCGCTGAGTCAACTCAACGAGTCGGCCGGGTTTATGAACTCGCGTCGGGTCCCGGAAACCTCACCATCGCCCTCACGCCTTTCCAGATAAACAGCATGCAGACGTGGATAAGTGCGGCGATGACGGATGAGGACACGTGTCTTAATGGATTGGAGGAGTTGAATTCGACGGTGATAGGCGAGGTCAAAACGAGGGTGCACAAATCGAATGAGTACATGAGCAACACGTTAGCGATTCTCAATAAACTACAAAGCCTTCACGAGAAGTTTGGTGTTCCAAAGCATTGATGCTCTTTGGACTCTTTCTTGCATTGAATTGAATTGTCCTTTTTTTTGTTTTGTTTTTTGGTCTTGTACAATCTCTATATTTTAGATATATGCTGGTGCGTGTAAGTGAATAGAAGCAAGCTTGTGCATTTGGTTTGTGAAAAAAAAAAAAAAAAAACAATGGTACGTTCTCATCGTTATGCTATCGGGTCCACTTTACAAGATGGACACAGTTCCATATTAATAATTTTAAAACCCTATGTTCACAATTTTAGAACTCTATGTTCGTAATTTTTGAACTCTATATTCATAATTTTCGAACTCTATATACACAATTACTGAACTCTACGTTCAGAATTTCAGAATTCTATGTTCATAATTTCAGAAATCTATATTCAATAATATAACACAATTTTTGAATCTATATAACAAAACTGTGAATATAAAGTTCAAAAATTATGAATATTGAATAATGTAATTCTTTATATTAAAATTTAAAATTGGGAATATAGAGTTCTAAACTTGTGAAGATAGAATTTTTAATTTGTAAATATGGACTCAAGGGGGAAGTAGGATAAAATATGAAATAGGACCACTTTAAGAATTAGGATAAAATATGAAGGTTTGGCCACTTTTATGAAGGTTTGGCCATTTTTGGGACCACTTTAGGAAGTAGGATAAAATATGAAATACTAGTATGGGCTCGCGTTCGTATTCCCAGGTATTTTTTCCACGCATCTACTTTATAAATAATAAATATTCTAAAAATTATTTTCTTTTTAATTAATTTATTATTTCAATAAAAATATCCCCTCCTATAAAACTTCCTTTCTTTAATTTAGTCCGTATTTTTATTTTTAACTTTAAGAGTCCCCACACTCCGATCCAACAGAACATGTGAGAAGATGTAAATCACGGTAATTTAATAATTCAACAAACAGAGTCAAATTGAATTGCGAACCATGGTTCATTATTTTAATTATATTATAGGTTTATTAAAATGTATACCATAATTCATTATTGTAATATTGTATGCTCATTTATACATTATTATTTTTTTTATAAATAAAATTAATGTTACAAAATATATTATTAAAAACATCTCATTGAGATCTTTTGAATAATACTCATGCATATTAAAATATTTTGAATCTTAATGGTTTACTAATAGACTTCCAATAGTGAAAATGAACCTCTAATATTTTCTTAATAAACCTATCTACTTTAGGTTCATCAGTATTATAATATTGTTGCACTATTATTGTTAAATTGAACATTAAGTATTATCAAATGAACTACCAATATTGCTGAAATGAACCTTCAGCGCTGCAGAGAAGAAACACCAGAATGGCGACAGCACCAGCAGAATCTATCAGTTCAATGCTTCGGCCGTCGCATCGCGTTCTACCAGAAGTACGTGGACGAGCAGTCCAAGAAGGAGATGAAGGATATCCTCATCCGCTACGACAGGTCCTTGCTTGTTGCTGATCCAAGGCGCTGCGAGTCAAAGAAGTTCGGAGGTCGTGGTGCTCGTGCCAGGTTCCAGAAGTCCTACCGTTAATCGAAAGTATTAGTTTAATTATTCGGTATTTTGATGCTATGTATTAGTTTACTCTTGTCTTAAATGAGTACTTGGCTGAATCCCGGGAAACCATCCTCTTTTTATAAAGTAAATCGAATTCGATTATTGAATAATCCGCATCACTTCTGCTTCTATTGTAACAAAAGATTCCCTTTTTCTGTGGAAAAGGCTCGTAATAATAATTCATATTTTCTATATGGGCAATTTCTCAATATCTTGTTCCTTGGCAAGAAAAGATTTTCTTTGTGCGTTGGTAAAAAAAAACATGTTTTTGGGGGGAGAACTACTATTTCACTAATTGAGTCACAAGTATCTAACATATTCATACCTAACGATTTTCCACAAAGTGGTGACGAAAGGTATAACTTGGACAAATCTTTTCATTTTCTAAGTCGACCCGATCCATTCGTATCAGATGGTTTTCATCGGGAAAAAAAAAGACCTTCGGCATTCCATTAATGAATCTATTTGAGATCAATAATTGTATTGTAATCGCATTAAACTTGTGAAAATAAACATATATTATTTTGAAAATGAATCGTTGTGTTCACTTGATAAACTTATTTAATGTTTAGAGTCATTTTCATTTTTGATCCTACTGTTATTGCGTCATTGTTAATTTTAATCCAGTTCATTAATTTTTGCCACATTGTAGCCAGTCTTATTTAATTCTGGTCACTTTTAGTCTACCGTTAAAATTTTCATTAAATAACCATCCAAAACATGGGGTAATTTAGTCTTTTCATGCTTTGATCATCTCCTTTACCCTTTGCAGTGGTTTTCCTCACAGATTTTCATTCAATGAAGAGGTCCGACGAAAGCCATGGCTTTGTAATGTGGCTCACATGGCTTTCGCTGGACCTCTTCAATGGATGAAAATATATAAAGAAAACCACTGCAAAGGGTCAAAGAGATGACCAAAGCATGAAAAGACAAAAAATACCACTATTTTGGACGGCAATTTGACAAAAATTTCAACAGTGGACTAAAAGTGGCAGTGACTAAATAAGAATGGCAGTAATGTGACAAAAATTAATGAAGTGGACTAAAATTGGGAATGCCCCAATAACAGTAGGACCAAAAATGGAAATCACTCTAATGTTTACTAGTATAATGATATATTTGCACTAGTATCGTAAAAATGAACCTACATATTTTAAAATAGAACCAATAATATATTGAAAATGAACCTAATATAGTGACTTAATAGAATCACATGCTAATTTAAAATATTAAAATACAAATATCAATATGAGAATTAAATGATCTTAATTAGAAGTTTAAATAATATATATTGGTATTGGATCAAATGAGAATAGGTCATTGGGAGAGAAATAGGAATTAATCTGTGCTTTACATATGAAAAAATTGGATCAAATCAATATATATATATATATATATATATATATATAGTCATTTCCATTTTTGGTCCTACTGTTATTGGGACATTGCCAATTTTAGTCCACTTCACTAATTTTTGCCACATTACGATCAGTCTTATTTAGTTTTTGCCACTTTTAGTCCACC
>CM008337.1:6313955-6324655 GCA_002525835.2 Ipomoea batatas | reverse complement strand
TAGCACTCAAATACATGCACAAATAATACCCATCCTCCTTCCGGAAGTTGGAGCAACTTGAAGGCGTAGGCTTTCGCACGGTGAATGCACAATGAATGCACGTTAGGGGCCAAGACTATCAACGGGTTTGTCGAAATAGAATTTCAAGAGCACATGTTTCTTTCATTTGTTAATGAAATGAACCATCCACAAAAAAAAAAATCATAAGAACAGAGAATAATATAATTAGCAGTTGTCAACAAGAATATATCTCGAAATAAAATTTCATTCCCCTCAGAAGAATCTTAATCATCATGGGTGAAAAATAATATCCACAAGGTAGAGTATATCACCATTATATTCATGGATGCATCAACGTAGGAAGATGAATCTCATTAATTGAGGTTTTTGATGTAGTCATCCAGAAGAGAGCTATTGTTATTCCCAAGTGTTGACCTCTTGCTTTGGTTTTCCAATACCTCGTAATAATCTTCTCCCCCTCCTCTTTCCATGACTCTTTTTGCCTTTGCATGTCCATCGTATGGTGTTGGGCTATATTTTAATGCACAAGTAGAGAGTTATCGATGTACAATATTCCATAAGGAATACGCAACATACTGTATATGAATGCACGATCAAATTAATATGAATGCACGATATTCTATATAGGAATGCACGACGAGTGCACGGTAGGGGCCAAACAAATAATCAAAATTCATAAGAACTGGAGAATAATATAAATTAGCAATTGTCAACATGTATATATATCTCGAAATGAAATTTCAATCTAATATCCACAAAGTCTAGAGTATATCACCATTATATTCATGGATGCATCAACGTTGGAAGATGGATTTTATTAATTGAAATTTTTATGTAGTCATCCATAAGAGATCAGAGCTACTGCTATTCTCCAAGTGTTATTACTACTAACTATAAAATTTGCAATTTTTAATTTGTTTCACAAGTTGTACATTATTTGTTTTTTTTTTTTCTTTAATTTTAGCCTCTAATTATCCACATTCACAAATATATGCCCTAATGTTACATATTTTCAATCCAACTTTTCATGCATGCCTCTAGGTTAATTAATGACTAAAAAAAAATCATATTCAACTTCTCTTGCATGTTTCTAGGTTAATTATTTTCACCCCTTTATTCAAGAAAAGGGGTTAAGTCAGTTGAAAAGTTTTCACTTGCCATGGGAATAAAAGGGTCAAAGAAGTGCAATGATATTGATAGATCAGGGCTAAATAATGCCCTAACAAGGTAAAATCTCTGGCGATCATAATCAAATTGCTCTAAGCCATCCAAGTATTCCCTTGAGTGTATGTAGAAACCACCATCAGTCATGGATTCAGCCTTAGAGCATCCTTATCAATTTAATTCTTTGCACAGTTTTTAGGAAGCCACTAAGAAAGAGAGTGAGAGGAGAGAGGAAGCAAAGGGAAAAAAAAAAAAACAAAAGTTCCGACTTCGACAGAAAAAAGAACAAAAAAATAAAATAAAATAAAAAACTTCACTATTTACACACCTAGCGGCGCGTGCGGCAAGTGCACAAAATGTGCACCTCATGTGTTTTTTTTAGCTTTTTCTCCTTCACTGTGTAAGCAGTGGGGGCCACAAATAAACCATCCTTGCAGAAGTTTAAAATTATAAAAAACTCCTCCCCACACTAATTAAAAACCAACTCTTAAACGCGAGAAACCGATGATTAATCATCTGTTTCCGGAAGAAATGGAAGAATTTCTTGGGATTGCTACAAGATCCGTTCGTTCTTTTTTCTCTGATAGATGGTCAGAACTTCATCTGGGTTCGAATCCTACTGAGAGGCCCACTAGAGAGCAGAAATTGTTGAAGAAACATCTTTCTTTTGTCCGGCGATCAGAAAATAAAGAAATGATTCATTTATTTAAAATCATTACGTATCTACAAAATACTGTCTCAATTCATTCTATTTCATTAGACCCGAGATGTGATATGGTTCCGAAGGATGACCCGGATCTGGACAGTTCCAATAAGATTTCATTCTTTAACAAAAATCCATTTTTTGATTTCTTTCACCGATTCCATGAACGAAACATGGGAGGATACGCGATACACCACAATTTTGAATCAGAAGAGAGATTGCAAGAAATGGCAGATCTATTTACTCTATCAATAACCGAGCCGAATCTGGTGTATCATAAGGGATTTTCTTTTTCTATTGATTCGTATGGATTGGATGATTTTTTAGTCTGAAAAAATCAAATATAAACCACAAGTCTGGATGCTCTTGAAGCCATTCTTTGTCAATGGTAAAAATGGGATTTCAAAGGTGTTCTCATTTTTGGTCTTGTTATCGAACTCCATGAGGGAATTGAAGGAACAAAAGAATAAGCTAAGCCAAGAAAATTGGCGGAATGGAAAAAATGGAGGACTTGCTATTCACCCACTTTTTAGCATTTTAATAATCATTTCTTATGGTATGCATTTATTCATTATAGTTATAGTAGAAAGAATATTATTAATTGCTTTGCAAAATCACAATCCATATTTAGGCTATTTGCGTATTCATTATCCATTATATTAATCATTCATCAATATGCAAATATTTTTACAATATTAATTAAGAGACACGATTTTCAAATGCTTACTAATTAGGATAAATATAATATATTAGATTGCATAAATATTACATGTCTGAACATACGCACCAAAATAAAAATTATTTTTATTTTTCAACAACATTCAAATACAAGCACAAATAATACCCATCCTCCTTCCAGAAGTTGGAGCAACTTGAAGGCGTAGGCTTTTGCACGGTGAATGCACGATGAATGCACGTTAGGGGCCAAGACATATNATATATATATATATATATATATATATAATTCTTTATTACCTTGTCATTGTATTCATGCTTATGACATGCATATTTAGATAACATGTTTAATTCTAAAATATTGAGAGTTAATATTCAATATAGTCAAGGTCATCGACTATAGTGATTTTACTCAATTTAATCCTAAATGACTTTTTGCGCTCAATTTAGTCTCGACTTTGATGGTTTTATACAATTTAATCCTTTGTTAAAAATTTGTTAGTTGATTAGAAATAGGGTCGTAATGGTAATTTCTCATTCTTCGTCCCATTTGGAATGATTCTTTCTTCTTTCCCTTATTAAGATCAACGCAAAAATGTAAATTTTTGTACCAAATCAAGTTCAACCTTAAATAAATAAATACAAAGTAAATAAATATTTGGATACGAAGATTTACATTTCTGCGTGGATCTTAATAATCCCAAATGGGATGAAGGATAATAAATTATCATTAGGACCCTATTTATAACTGTCCACTAACAGAATTTTTAACAAATGACTAAATTGTGTAAAACCATCAAAGTCGAAGACTAAATTGAACATAAAAAGTCATTTAAGACTAAATTGAGTAAAATCACTATAATCGATGACTATATTGCGTATTAACTCAAAATACTGAATACTACTTTAAGTTGGAGACGAATATATATATGCATTATTTATTTAAGCATTTTTTAATGTTTAATTTTTATTTATTTTTAACTTATAAATGGGGTGGCGATTCCCCGTCCCCGAATAATCCTATTGGGGATGGGTATGGGGAGATTTTTTCCTTCCCAGGTGGGGAATGAGAATAGGGACGGGGAATGGAGAAGAAAGTTGAGGGCGAGGATGAGGGTATGCCCTTGCCCCACCTCACCCCGTTGACATCCCTAATTAATAGTACACTTTCTTACAAAAATCACTCTTTAATATTCACCATTAATGTATCATATTTTATTATATTGTTTTTATATATTTGATTAATACATTAATTGAATTCTTTATTAACTCATAATATGGTTAGTTACTCAAGTAACTAATAATTTCTTAAAACTGTCAAGACCTTGTAGTCTAGTAGAACCTCTTGTAACACTTACCAATGAGGTCCTATCGATTAGTATTACACAGAAAAAATCAATTATAGACACTAATACAATTAGATCCGCTCTTCATAGACGAACTTGGGATTTGCGATCCCATGTAAGATCGGTTCAGGATCATGGGATCCTTTTCTATAATATAGGAAAGGATGTAGCACAAAATGTACTTCTAAGTAATTGTCTCATAGATCCTATATCTATTTATCTGAAGAAGAAATTATGTAACGAAGGGAAGTTGTACTCTCATATGGGAGGTTGTAAGTTCAAGTCTTAGTGTGAATGTTTAATTTAAATTATTATTTAAATATTTTGAGTAATAAAAGTATAAATAGTTAAATACTGCTAAATTTATTTAAATAGAAAAATTGGATTACATATTTTTTAATATAATAAGAAAGATAATTGTGAAGTAAGGGAGATTCTAGATTAATTAGAGAAACATGTGAGATTACGAGCGGTGCAAAGCCGCATAAATAATTATGTTTGAACTAGTTTGACATAATTTTTTGATAATACGCATGAGAATTAACATGTTTAGTGACCTTTTTTAAACTGCGTGACATATGAATGCAAAGGAGAAAATAATGAGAGAAGGATAAATGACTATGGAAATGTGGATAACAACAGATGTTGATAAGGATAAAATAAGCTATATTTCAATTTAAAAATTTGCATTTTCGTAGGTACTTAGTGTTTAAAAAAAAAAATACAACGAGACTAATTTAGATTTAATACAAATTTCACCCACAAAGTCTTATTACAAAAAAAAAAAAAAAACAAAAAAAAACAAAACAAAACAAAACATATATACCGGCTTACCAAGTATTTTAAGGTAGTGTTGGGTTAATCTAATTCAATTTTAATTAATCATGCACATGTGGACACTTTTTAATAATTTTGTTTTTTTAATATAAAAGCTTGTTTTGAATATAAAAGTTTTTAAAAATTCATTTAAAAATGGTGATTGACTATGTAAAATATAGTCATTACCAACTTCACATATCCAAATAGAACGCAAAATATTGCGTTTTTTTTTTGGGTTGGGTGGGAGCGGGGATTAGAAGGAAGGGAGGGGGACATCCAAACAATAAAACATATACATATAAGTTTCTCTTCATGCACATTCTCCTTGGCCAGATAACAAAATGCCATGTTTTAAAATTTTGTTTTTGTTTTTGTTTTCTTAAATATCAAATTTACAAGGAAAGGCTTCAAAGTATTTTGGTATTGAATAATTGCGGTCCGTTACTTTTAGTTTATATAGCATGTATAACAATTTTTTTTGAGAAAGAAAGCATTTCATTAAATCATATCCGAAGACAAAACATTACAAAGATAAGAAAGATAGTTAGAAAATCACTTCGAACAATTGGACTTAAAAACAAACCGCCTTGCAACAGTATAGGTTGCCATGTTAGCTGATGGTTTTGAAAAAGATAAAAACACATGAGTAAACTCACTCAATAAATTTTTAATATCATTCAAGATCAAATGAAAAGAAGATTCTCCTCTAATACGAGTAATGCTTTGAACCACTTGAAAGGAATCTGTCTCTACTTGGATATTATACATGTACAACATTAGTTGTTAGTTGGACTGTTCCGTTGACTATGTGTGATTTACTGATTTCACGACTTTTAAAATTTTTTTAACTTTACTTTCTTCAATATGTCTTGATAGATAATATACCCCGAGTATACCACTCTACTAATAATATATGTATGTTCGGTATACTGTACGGATATTGAGCTTATATAAATGGCCTTAGTCCTTCATTTTAAGGGGCTTTTTCCACTTCCTAAAGGTTGGACCTTCTCTCTTGACTCTCTCTCGCTCTAGATACCACTCTCACGTAATTCCTTCCAAATCTTTCTAAATTATTCAATAATAACAGTGAATAAGGAGACTTATGGAGTGGATTTCCGACCATCTTCTCTCTATATTATTACGTATCTTTTATATTCAATTTCATACATTTACCAGAGATTTTCTTACATATTCTACAANTGGAACATATGACAAAGGTGGAGTCTTTCTATAGATCGTTCATGTCATATAGGCCCGAGTTGGACATCCAATTGCTTCGATTTGAATTATCCGGATAATGCCTTATCTTTATCAAAAAAGATGGACAATCAAACCTATTTCTCGATTCACTCAAAGAGGTGAATAGGGTTCCAAGAGAGATATGTAAAAAGCAGGTCCGATTACGTCTATTCCTAATCCTAAATGGAATGTAACGACGTAGGGATCCATATGGAAACATAGTATCTATTTAGATACGCTCGAATGGCCCCTTCTCATAATGAGAATAACCCTATTCTGACCTGGTCCGGTATGGAATGAACTTATAATCATGGAATCAACTCGATCATCAGATTATAAGTTCATAACCCTAGCCCATTTTGGGCGAAACAGATCTACGAATCTTTGATTCCAGTTAGTAAGAGGGATTTTGAACTAAGAACTAGACCCTAGAAGCTAAAAAAGGGTATCCCACAAATGGAACAGAACCACAATCAACGATTCAATCTAATGATTCGACTGAAACACGTATTGTGGAACCTACGAGAGGAAATTTCCAAAACGGTAACCCGAGAAGTCATCAGACCCCTCGGTATAGACCTCGAGTACCGAACCATCATGGTCGTATCACAAATGGTCAACCACTTGGGAATAACCGATCTAAAGGGAAATTCCAAGGCAATAATAGGCAACATTACTCTCAGAGGGAACGCAAGGGTGTGCCTTAGGGAAGACCGAACTCTTACCCGAGTAATGTCAAGAATTTCAAAAAATTCCCTAGCAAGCAAAGAGGTGGGGAAGGTGCTCTATATCCTAGTGATGAGGACTGGACTATGGACTATGAACCAATGACAAGACCAAAATTTCTGCTCCATCATAGACATAAACAAACTTCATACACTAGAGTCAACACGAATAAACCAACACCTCCTCTTCAAAAGGTTTATTCACCGTGTTGGTCCCAAGAGGATGGGGTACAAGTCTAGAGGGGGGGTGAATAGACTTGTATAAGATTTTGCAAATCTTTTCAACCTCTCGTGTGTACTTGGACTTAGGATGTTTAGGTCCAATACCTCACGTGATGAAGACAAAGTTTTATGTGCAGCGGAAAAAGTTATCCCCTTCTTAAATTAGCACGAGTTTGANATATATATATATATATTCTTTCTATTCTCTTTTTCTTTGGTTTCTCACATTTTTGCTTCTTTCTAATTTGCGGGTGGTTGTTACCTTTCTTCCACCGCCACCGCCACCGCTGCGACCATTCTTCCTTGTTCCGACGTGTCTGGTGGTTTTTCTTCCAATCTTTCACCAGTGGACCTCTCGGAACCTCATTGCGAGCCTACGCCTGAAGACCCAACCCCAGCCGCCGCCGCACACGCCCTCACGTGTCGCCACGGTCGTTGGAAGTTTTCTCGATTTTTTTGCCAAATCTCTTCTTCTCCGGTGATTTTGTGATCTCACCTCCTACATCGTTGGATTCCTCCCCTCTTTGTGACCTTATTTGGAAAATTTCGTCGTTATCCTGCACCGACTCCAGCATCACGCACCGCCACATCCTTCATGTGCCAGCAAGCTTCCTCACGCGCCGACGATGTATTTTTTCGGTGAAAATTTTTTAGATTGTTGTTTTGCCCCTCTTTGGACATTTTTTGGCAAAATTTGAAGGCTTTTTGGGTTTGTTGCCAAACTTCTTTCCCGTGTGTTTTGGCATAACTGTGTTTGTTTCTTTATCTCCGGTATGCCATATTTATCCTAAGGGTGTTCAATTTTAGCACTACTATATACATGGACGGTAGTTGGAGTCGGCGGCTCTCCCAGGGTTCCTCCATCTGAGACCTTTCAATTCATAGATGTTGATTTCGGACCTATGAATGGGGGTATTCCCAAAACTTACACAAGAAAAAGGAAAAGAAAGTGACAAGAAAAGACCTCATGATAGTCAATATGGGTCCTCACCACCCATCAATGCATGGTGTTCTTCGACTTATTCTTACTCTCGATGGTGAAGATGAGTCCATTGATGAGAAGGGGCTGGGGAAAGTTTGAACCCAATTCCTACAGTGTTGAATATGAGCGCAATTGAAATTCCTGGGGAGTTATACATTTGTGTATTGATAAGACCATTCACTATTTCTTGAAGCTCAATCTCTCCCCTGGATGAACCATATAGCCAAGAGAAACCATGAACCAGAATAGAAGAGCTTGCCCCACCCATGAGTAAATATTTCATAGTCGCCTCATTAGACCGGTAATACCTCTAAGAAATTATTTCATCGAACGTACTCCACTCTGGATGCAGGAATAGCAACATGTACTAAATGCCCTGTCCAAGCCAAGGAAGTTATGCCAAAGAGTCCTGACAAATGATGATTCAGCCGGGATTCGGCATTTTTGAACCACGAAACGCTCGGTTTCCACTTCGGTTGTACTCATTATGGAATTGATTTAACAATATTGCCAAAGCTCACGGGGGAGTATCCGTTATTCCTAAAGGCCTTTGATTATTTCCCATGTTTCAAGTAAGGGGGAGTGTGACTATCTACAATCAATCGGTGTTCTATTTTACTTACTTTACTCTATTTTCCTGGTGTTCAACTTTACTCTTATTCTCATCGATGCCAACCGGTGTGTTATCTTCATCACGTTGTGTTAGGTTTATCTTCATTATAATGGGCTTTACTGCATCCTTTGCTATTCTTTGCTCCCTTTCGCCTCTACCACTCTTGATGATGATTTTTTTGGCATGTCCTAGAGTGTTTATGTTGTGTTATCTTGAGGCTGTTCATGTTCAACTCTATCCTTGGTGCGTTCATCTTCACTCCCAAGGATCGTGTTCAACTCCATCCTTGGTGTGTTCATTCCCAAGATCGTGTTCAGCTCTGTCCTTGGCGTGTTCATCTTTATTCCCAAGGATTGTGTTCAACTCTGTCCTTGGTGTGTTCATCTTCATTCCCAAGGATCTTGTTCAGCTCTGTTCTTGATGTGTTTGTCTTCATTCCCAAGAAAGGGTCAGGCATGACACCATCTCTTTTGAAGCCATCCATCCTCTAGCTGCATTTAATCTTCATTTTAAATTTTGAGTGAGGTAGAGTGCTTGTTTTAATCCAAGCTGGGAACTTCTAGATGTTCCAGCTTGCGGGGGAGTGTTGAATATTAGGAAACTCCTTGTAGGAGTTGGCTTAGTTTCCTATTCCTATTAAGCTTGATTTAGTCCCCATGCTTTTATAAATATAGGATCCTTATATAGATAGAAGTATAGAGTACACAGAGAGACAATCTATTGTAATCTTTCATTATATATTATATATATAATAATAATAATATATTGTTTTTTCTCACATATTTTGCTTCTGCCTAACTGGCGGGAGGTTGTTATTCTCCACCCGCCAGGCCTTTCAATTCCTCAATTTCAAGTTTTCAACAAATCATGTGGTTGGCCAGTGGACATATCATCCTGTTCCTTTTTCTTTTTATTCGACGATTTCAACCTAACATGGCACAATTTAAACAGTGAATTTGGATTTTGTAGGAATTCAGGAATTCTTATAGACCTTAGTTCCACTAAAAATGCTGTATCTATTTTTAAGTACTTTAATGGTTGTAAGAGACATCTTGAGTGTTTAACTGCTGCTAATATTTTACATTATATCTGATTTGCAATTAGTATTTTTTGTTGTTGTGGAATTTGTATGTACTGCTTCTTCTCCTTTGACTAAAAAGTTGTTTTATTCACTTACTAGGTATCATGCCTTCCCCCATCTGTTCCAGACCGTGAAAGAAAATTGCAGTTCAGCCTTAGCTGTCCGGTGGTTTTGGCCCCAGACAGTTTCCTGTCACTTAGGCTCCCCTTTGTTTATGGTGTACAATTGGAGGATGGAAGTTTGCATCCTCTAAAGCCTTTTGAACACCAGCCTGAACTCACTGCCTGGATTACCAGTGGCACAACACTAAAGGTCGTCTCCAAGGAAAACAATTATGACGAATGATTCCTGACATAGTCAGTTAACGGACTCTAAATGTGGATGATGATAATCAACTGCAATTATGGATTTCCAAATTACTGGATAAATCTTCTACTGCTGGTAAACATTTGACCATGTTCATACTTATTGTATGGTTTCTTAATGTTTTTAGATCAGGATTATGCTGCTGCATAAGAAAGCAAGCTGATATCTGTTTATTACCTTTTCCTTGATTTTGCATTGTCTTGAGGCTCGCAGACAACCAAGGAGTTAGGTTATTGTTAGCTTAGAACCTATTTTTGGCATTTTAATGTGTATAGAAATTTAATGTTGTTTCATTATGTTTGATGCTTTATACAAGACAGATTTAATGGATAAAACTTTGATGATTTTGAAACTGATGAGTTACAGTGGATGGAATTAGCTTTTTCAACTCTAACCACTTGACCAGGTTGCTGCACACCTTCACCCCTTTTCATGAAAAATAAATAAATAAAAATTAACCATTATACTAAGTAGAGTGGTAAACATTTTTGTTTTCAGGTTCCATTATCCAGCTGGAATTTAAAAGAATCCACAACAGTTGATTTGCCACATTTTGGAAGGCTTTTTGAACTTCAGGTAGAGAGTCTCCCTCCTCTCTTTCTATATGCACAGGAAAACAGCTATGCGCACCTATTTATTCATCTCATATTTGCACCTTCCATAGTTCCAGATGCCCCCCTAACTCCCTAACCCCCAAATCTTCTCTTCTAAATGAAATTTACCTTGACGTTTATAAAAATA
>CM008337.1:6299083-6309452 GCA_002525835.2 Ipomoea batatas | reverse complement strand
GGATTAATCAAATCGAAACTTTTTTAAATTAATTGGCCGGTTAATCGATTAACCAAAATATTTTTGTCCAATGAATTTAAGGGTAGGAAAAAAGTTAGTTAGAGCAACCACAATAGTGAGTTTTGCTCAGTTTTTTAGAAGATTTTTTACTGGAGTGGGAAAAAGAGAATGTGTAGAGAGAAGAGTTGAGAGCTTCCTGCAAGAAGGTACATCCTTGGTCGCATCAGGCACAACAACAATGGCCAGTTCACGCGCCTGTTGAACGGGTTACCCTAGCTTTTTTCTTCTTTTTTTTTAACTCTTTTTTTTTATTATTATTATTTCCCCCCCACTCATTCTCTCTAATTACATCCCAAAGCTGAGTGACAACCTGTTAGGGACCCGTTTCCACCAAAGAATGCGATATTTCCAATCCCAATATAAGGAGTTCCAAACACCTATTCAGCTTATCGGATATAAGGAGTTCCAAACACCTATTCAGCTTATCGGATAACACTACAATACACTCTCTAACATTATTCAATTTGCTTAGCTCCACCCACTTTTTTTCTTGATTTTCCGGCGATGCCGATCCGCCAAGTAGCGCTGGGCAGCCATGAGGAGCTGCGGCACCCGGGCAACCTGAAGGCCGCCCTGGCAGAGTTCATCTGCACACTCATTTTTGTGTTTGCCGGCCAGGGCTCCGGCGTCGCTTACAGTAAGTTGACCGGCGACGGCGCTAGCACACCCGCCGGCCTCATTTCCGCGTCCATTGCCCACGCCTTCGGCCTCTTCGTCGCCGTCTCCGTCGGCGCCAACATCTCCGGCGGCCACGTCAACCCCGCCGTCACTTTCGGCGCCTTTGTTGGCGGCAACATCACCTTCTTCCGCGGCCTTCTCTACGTCATTGCTCAGCTGCTTGGCTCAACCGTTGCTTGCTTCCTCCTCGAGCTTTCAACCGGCTTGGTACGTAATCTTCTTTTCTTTTTCATTTCCAACTTCTTCTTTTCTTTCTTTTTCTTATTATTATTTTACAATAATCAAATTATTCTTGCAAATCCCTGGTTTAGATTTTTTGAACTGAATTGGATGGAAGGATTTCTTTCTTTTTTGTTTTGCCCATTCAAGTGTTCTTTGACGATGACATCATAGGCACCAGACCCACAACGAGTCATCAGTTGCCTCCACTATGCTCGAATCCACTCCCATCATCCATATGGGAGTATTAATTGGGACACCAGATGTCATTTGACCACAAGGATTTTTTGGCATCTATCTTTATTTTTTGAACAATTTAACTTGACTTCACTCGCATTTGAACTATGACCATTTTATAGTGTCTATATATAGACTCATATGAGAATCACTAGTATGTAAAAATTTAGATAAATATGGTTGTCCATCTAATAGATCTAAATATCTAATGGGTAAAACATAAGGTTAGTTTTATAAATATTATAAATTTTAAAATTTATAGTATTTATGAAACTGGCCCGTCATTTTTTTTTACCTTATTTTCAACCGTAAAACTAATAGATTGACAATCCAGATTTACTTATAGTTCTCAAGAATCCACCCCAAACTATTCAAATCAAGTATTAAATATTTAATTTTGGGTCGTTTCGTTACTCAAACTATTCGAGTTTAAGTTGAGATGCGGAATGAAATTAAAATATTTGTGAAATCTAACTCAATTATCTTGAATGTAGCCAACGGGGTCTTTTGGTCTAAGCGGAGTATCCGTATGGAGCGCTCTTGTATTCGAGATTGTGATGACCTTCGGGCTGGTGTACACCGTCTACGCCACCGCCATTGACCCAAAGAAGGGAGATTTGGGAACGATTGCTCCCCTCGCCATTGGTTTCATCGTGGGTGCCAACATTCTCGCCGGCGGCGCCTTCACCGGAGCATCCATGAACCCGGCGGTCGCATTCGGGCCATCGCTGGTCAGCTGGGACTGGTCCTGCCACTGGGTATATTGGCTGGGACCCATCGTTGGTGGAGGGCTTGCTGGTGTTATCTATGAACTCTTGTTCATTGGTCACCCTACCCATGAGCCATTGTGAGCCAAATCACAATTCTATGTGTCGAGTGATTCTTTATTAGTTTCCTTTATGTTTTGTTTGGGAAGATAAGTGTTGCATTGTTGGGTGGAGAACTCTAATAAAGGAAAAGTGCGACCCCTATCTTCTCATTTGTACTTATTGTGATTTTTTATGAGCTCCTTCGTTTTTTTTCTTCGGGTTTCGTTTAGTAATGTTTCTTTTTAATGTGTATGTGAACGTCGAAATAATGTATCATCTATATATAAGCATGTTTTTTTATTCGATTCCAATTTTATTACATTCTCTCTAAAAAATGCGTTTTTTATACTTAAGGAAAAAAAATCACTTGAAGAGTACAAAACACTAACACTTAGAGAGTTAGAGAGATGGAACAGAGGCTTTCTAGGAGTCACTAGCACAAAGTATTGCACATGAATGAATTTCACAATTTATTATATTCTCATTGGAGTAGATAGAGTTATAGAGTTAGGACACCACCTAAATGCATTCAAAATTTTAATGCGCATGCCTTAAAATTGGTGGCTTAGTAGAGGGAGTATAATTTTCGTAAAAAAAGGTCATAAACTTGATTTTTGTCAATACTCTTTTAATCAAATTTATCACACACGATTTTTCTATTGTGGTTTAATTTACTTCTCCTGTTTGATTTGTGAGTTATTATTATACATGAGTGAAGTTTATCCCATATACACCCTCGTAACTGTATTGCAGATTTCACTTGTCATCTAAACAAATTCTGTAATGTACATACAATTAAAAATGTTTTGAAGAAAAAGTAGTGGATAAAGATCACCTTGTCAAGGCTATACCTAGCAAAAATAAAAAATAATAAAAAGAATATTTGAAGTAGAGGGCAGTTAAAATTTGTGAGCCACTGTGAGCCCGGTTGTCGAGTCGAATCTCAATTTTATATTGACAGAGTAATTAGGCTAGCAGCATCCGACCCGGAACCACTAGCAGGACCCAGAGGCAAGATAGTTGCCGTTCAGACTACCCAAGACACCTCACTCCTCAGCATCAATGCGCAACGGTCAAACTCCTCAGCATTGATGACCAACGTTCAGCTCCTCAGCATTGATGACCTTCAACTCCTCAGCATTGATGCCCAACATTCAACTCCTCAGTATTGATGCTCAACGGCTCCTCACCCCTGGGCATTAATGCTCCATTACTGAGCTGAAGGAAATAAAAGGACACACAAGACATTACTAAGGGGACTCCTGACACTTCTTACTAGACAACACTTGTACACGGAGCACTACGCTCAACTCTGTATTGAAACACTCAAATACCCAACATTGTATTCACATACTCAGTCAAATAATATACCGGTAACACATTATTACCGTCATATATGTTGGATGATTTTTTTATTAGTTTCCTTTACATCGGTTTGGAGGATATGAGTCGCATTATATAGTGAAAAACTCTAATAAATGAAAGTTTCAATCCCTATGTTCTCATTTGTACTTATTGTGATTTATTTATGAGTTTTTTTTTCTTTAATTTTCTACCTACAAGCACAAAGAGTCAACAATTGTCTCCACTGAGACTCGAACTCACTCCCATCATCCATGTGAGAGTGTTTTCTGGGACACCGGATGCCACTAGACCACAGTCAGTAACAACCTAAATATTAAATTATTTTCACTCTAAAAATATTATTTTTTAAATACTTAAAAAACCTAAATAACACAAAGCGGTAACACAATCAGCTCTCGAGGAGAATGAAGGTCATTTAGGGGCCACCAATACAATGTATAGCACACAAAATAATTTTGTAATATAATTTAATATATTATCATTGAAGTAGATAGAGTCATGACGCGATCATATTAATTAATTAACTTAAAAGAAATAAGTGGATATATAAAAACCCTCTCATTATGGTCAAGGCCATACCTAGCAATAAAAAAAAATACATAAAAGAATATTTAAAGATGGCAGTTAAAATACGTTGTCCTTTGAAATAATTAAAAGGAAAATAATAATAGGATGGGACTATGGGAGAGTGAAGTGCAGAAATAGTGATTGAATCTTTTGGTCTTTTTTCTGGATAAAGAACTTTAATTTATCCGGCAACAAGGTGATCATCCTTATTAATGCAAGAATTCCCCATACTCTTACAATACATCTATTAAAACAATAAATATATCATTTAACTAATATATTTTTAAGAGTTATTATTCATATCTTATCATATTAATTTGACTCAATAGTTTTGATATATGAAGTTGTTCAAAGTTAGTCCAATCATTTGATGCCCGTGAGTTAGCCATTACTAGTGTACAAAGTATTTGGTTCATGCAGTTTTTATGTCATCAAGATCCAAACTCCTTTTTAGAATCATTGAAAAACAAAACAAGTGGTTATCACAAACTAACTTCATGGTGTTAGCTACGGTTTCATCTTTGGCTTCCACTCTAACGCCATAACTAGTTGTTAGCTATCATATCTACATATTTAGTCCATATTGGTTCAATTATACAAGTTGCTTATACCCTATGTTATGGTATTCAAATCAAACAAGCAAAGTATATCTCTAAATATTGTGATATTAAGCCAAAGACCTTGTGGTCTAGTGGCACCCGGCGTCCCGATTTACACTCTCACATGGATGATATGAGTGGGTTCGAGCCTTAGAGCCATTCTCACATGGATGGATGATGGGAGTGGGTTTGAGCCTTAGAGCCACATATACTAATCCATAAAAAAAAGAAAAAAAGAAATAAATCTCTACAAATCTCAGCCATTAATATGTAAAGGACTCCTTGATATCTCCTTAAATATTGAATAATGCCTCAAGCTTTAATTTATATCTTATTGTTTGATAGTTTATGCATATAATAAACTCTTGTATACCTGTATATTCGGATAATATTGTCTTTTCTTTTAAAATATAATAATAATAATAATAATAATAATAATAATAATAATAATAATAATAATAATAATAATAATAATAATAATAATAATAAAAGATATTTTTATTTTGGATGTGATTATCCTCCTTTGGGTTTGGATATGCCCTTTTGGACCCCAAAAAGACAGCCACAAAGTTTTAGATATTCACAAAAGAAGACTTGTCCTTTCCGGCCAGCTTGCTTCGCTGTCTGTTTTTCACAATGCATATGGAATTATGGGTATACGACCTATCATTTTCTTTTTCCTCATCAATCGAAAACTTGTCGAAAATATTTAGTCATTAAGCCAGCCAATAGATTTTAAAATTACATTTAAAATAATAACTTTAAAAAAATAATTTAAAAGTTTCAGCTTAGTTTCTCTATTTGGATTTGGATTTGGATTTGGATTTTGATTTTTTGCAGATTTTAATCTTGTAAATTTTGAAGAATAAAGGACCACAAAATCATGAAAAATCCAAGAGGGGCCCTAAGGGCGTGGAGGGGTCAATTCTTGCATTTATATTATTATTGCTATTGCGCTGGCACCACGTTGCCTATATCCACGCTTGAAAATTATATATTTGTCCACATGGTGGTGGGTCGATCGACTCATCCAATTATTGATGCTACATGTGCAGTTATAACATTTTTTCAATTTAGAGAAATTTTCTGGAAGCTAAGTGTTATTACATGTATCATGATTCAACCAATTTTGACCGGAATTCTGGTCCCGCCAATGTCCATAGGAAGTCGAATTTGAAACATTGTTGTTACCAAATCAATTATACAACTAACTTAGCTAGTGGATGTCCCTATATTGCTACTATTTATAACTATGGTGTTTTGATCGATAAAGATTGCAATTTGAAGCAACCAAAACAAGTGAATATTATGGTCCATTTGATTCGTGAAAAAAAAAATTAAATGAATAAAATTTAAATTTTATAGAAAAGAAATTATTTGGAACATTGATTCTATTGTTTGGTCGGTGTGAGTTATTAGTATAAAACTCAAATGCCCTTACATAATAAGGATATGTGATAGTAATAATATAAGAATTCATGTTTGTAACTTTTTTCTCAAAAATTGTAGAAAATAAAATACCAAATGAAAGCAAGAAATTCATTTCTCTCAAATTTCATGAATTCATTTTTCATTGGAATAAATTCTCCACCAACTAACCTATGTAAAATCTTTTTTTTCCCCCTCAAATTTGAGGTAAAAATTCTCTCTGATTTTTTTTAATGTGAACCAAAAAGGTCATTAGTGTATTCGTCTAGTCAATTGATCGATTGGAAGTATAACCACTTAGGATAGTACGATTGATTAGGAAGAGTTCAATCTTTAACTCTTTCTAAAGATGGCCCTTAGCTTATTATGATTAATGAAAGAGTGGAAATACGATTTAACAGAATTGCGTCATCACTATCCACATTCTTACAATTATCTACTCTCAAACTTCCTAAAACTCCCACTACTAACCACTTATCCTTGTAAAAAGGATTCAGTTACTGTTCAATGTCTTCTAAAGTAAATAAGTACTACCTGCTAAGGACTTTGAGATCTAATAGTACCAAGTTATGCCCTTATATAAAAAGTTGTGGGTCTTGAGTCTTAACAAAGATGATATTAATTTTTTTGTGCTTCAATAGGTTGAGTAAGTACCCTTAAATACATGTACAAGCATATATAGAAAATAGTGGAGATTGGCTTGACATAGGGACATATGTATCTTTTCACAATGCTCGATCATGCAAGTTTGGATTTCATGAAGTTGAAAAACCCCTCCTAAAGTTAAGATATTTTTCTGGCAAATTTGTACAAACTCTCTCCCAACAAAGGACCTATTGAGGAAAAGGAGAGTGGAATGTGATGACATATGTATTCTCTGCAACTCGGGTATGGAATCTATCAAACATTTGTTCATGGATTGTGTTTATGCGGCTAATTGTTGGAATATTATGGGAGAGCAAATGCCAAGTTCATTGATAACATCACTTACAGACTGGGCAAATCAGATGATGCAGAAGAAAAACTTGGAAAAATGTTGTTCATGGGTTATGATGTGCTGGGGGATTTGGCAGCAAAGAAACTCAAAAATTTGGCAGAATAAGGCAATCCTTCCTCCTGAGTCTACGGTCAAAATGGCAGAAACATTCCTTGCAAGTTGGAGGGAAGCAACCCAGGCTACCAACCAGACTGATTCATGTAAGGTAATTGATATATGCAAATGGACTAAACCCAAAGCAGGTTTCTCTAAATTAAATGGGGATGCAGCATTACAAATGCTCAATGGGAGAATGGGGTTTGGGTTCATTTTGAGAAATGATGTTGGTGACTTTGTTGCTGCAAAGAGTGTGCCTTGGAGAGGAGTTTTTACTCCGAGGGAAGCTGAAGCAGTAGCGGTACGAGAAGCACTCAGTTGGATCAAGGAGCTCAACTATGAAAACGTCCATATTGAGACCGATTCCCTCTTGGTTGTGCAGGGGCTTAATGCTCTGGAAGACAGCTCCTATTTTCATCTTATTATGAATGACATAAAAAGTTCATTATGTGATCTCACTAATGTATCTTTAGGTTTTATCAAAAGATCAGCGAATCAGGCAGCTCATGAGCTTGCTAAGTTGTCTGTTTCTTTGACTGATTGTAGGGTGTGGTTTCATTACCCCCCATCTTTCCTATGTAATGTTCTGTACTCGGATTTGGTTTAATATATGAATGTTTTGTTTCAAAAAAAAAAAAAAATGAAGTTGAAAAACTATTTAGTAATGAATCTCACTTTGGCACTTTGCTCCTCAATGGAAATTCGTAAAACGTCTCATTTGGGCTTTAAACTACATGGGCTTTGTTTGGCCCAAAAAAACCTTATGTCCTCTCTATTCAATCATTATACTGTGGATCATATTTCATATTGTAAGATAGATTATTGACATGCAAATTCTTTTTTAATATACTACATGTTTATTCTCTAAAGCTTCATTTTTAATGTATTTTACGTTTATTTTTAGTATACTACGCCTATGAATATCAAACGAACAAGCTAGCTCTAAGTCTAGTTCAAGCCCGACCCCTTTGGATCGGATCAGCCAAGTCTATTTTATACTACGTACAGAGTTGTATGTACTTTAGCCTTTGGCCCATGGTCTAGGTCGACCCGGTCTAGCCTGTTGACCCATACATTTTTACAAAAATAATATATATATATATATATATATATATATATATACACACACTATTTAGCTAGCTAACTACCTAACTACTATACTAATAATTATCCCACCTTAAAATATTTTAAAATTATAAATTTTTATTTTTTCAAATTGAAAAAATTACTCTTAGCTTACTACATTGTAGTTAATAGTTCCAATATGTAAACTTAATCTCTTATTAATGTTATTACTTTATTGATTATTGATTTCTTCATTTTCATGTAATAATTTTTAAGTTCAATAGTTGAAAATAAATATGCAAACATGTAAAGCTAATTTAGAAACAAAACATAAATTAAATGAGTCGATATATAATTTTTCAATATTTTTTTTTTATTTTTAGGGCCAATGGCCGATCCAAGCCAACACATTTGACACCTCTAATACTACCAAAACTTTCAGTATATTAAAAATAAATATTTATAGGGATCCATCTTGCAATATGAATTATAGTCTACCATATAATTTGTCCTCTCTATTGTAGACTCAGTTACGTGTTTTGGATTTTATGACAAGAAAAGAAAAGAAGAAAAAGAAAAAATTAGTATGTCAAGTAAACTTGAAAATAAGAACCCTGAACTAATATATCACACACGTGGAAAACGTTAAAATTAAAAAAATAATAATAATAACATGAAGACAAATTGAATGAGCTTTTCTTTTCTATTTTATCATGATTTTATGAAATTTATTACATGATAATTACATTATGTTTTAACTAATTTTGAAATCTCAAATTGGCCAAACCCTTCTAATGACACTTTATTTATATTTTACCCCCTATTTCAACCTATTTGGTACATATTTTGGTGTGTAATATAATTAGGATTTTGAGCTAAATAGTGTGTTTTGTGTATAGTTGCAGCCAATTACACTACCAAGAGGAAAAAGAAGCATATTGGAGCCAAAATAAGTTGATTTGGAGTAAAAAGTGAATAGGAAGAAAGCAAAAGGACATTTGGAAGCAATGGAATTATGAAATTGTGAATATGGAATTATGAAATTGTGAACAGAATTATAAAATTGTGAACATGGAGTTGTGAAAATGTGAATATGGAATTATGAAATTGTGAACATATAGAGTTATAAAATTGTGAAATAGACCCAAGACCACATTGCAAGGTGGACTCGGGTCCATGGCATAACAACTGAAGGCCAGTCAGTTGTTATGCCCATGGACCCGGGTCCATCTTGCAGGGTAGACATGAGTTCATGTTCATAATTTCATAACATCATGTTCACAATCTCATAATTTCATGTTCATAATTTCATAACTTCATGTTCACAATCTCATAATTTCATGTTCACAATTTTATAGCTCTACGTTCACAATTTTATAAATCGGCGAGCAATCATTATTGCATGAACCGTGGTCCACACAGCTGTGTGGACCAAAAATAAAAAGTACATTATTTTTGTACTGAAGGTATATTATTTTATATATACTATCAAATAATGTAGTTACAGTACAAAAATAATGTACCTTCAGTATAAAAATAATGTACTTTTTATTTTTGGTCCATACAGCTATGTGGACCATGGTCCATGCAATAATTTGCCACAGGCGAGGAGGTAGTCTATATTTACAATTTCATAACTCTATATTGTGAACATAGAATTATAAAATTGTGAACATAGAATTAAAACTTACATATATAAATTGTGAACATAGAGCTATGAAATTGTGAACATAGACTTATGAAATTGTGAACACAAACTCAGGTCCACCTTACAAGATGAACCCGGGTCCATAGCATAATTTGCCACTGGCCTTGCAGTCGGCCAGTCGCAGATGTAAGGATTTTGAATCTTTGATGTTAGACATTTAAGAATTAGGATTTTTGGTCCACAACTCCATGGCCCATTAACAGGTCCATGATCCATGATATAAAGATTGATTGGATTAGGCTTGGGCTCACAAAAGGCCCAAATAAATTAGGCTCACTAGTGAAACCTCATATGAACCCAAATATAAACGCTCATCGTCAACATAGGGTTTAAGCATTTGAGGTTGCAGTTTCAGCATCAAGCGGCCGAACCCTACACAACAGCCGGCGGAGGCTGAAGACTTAGCGCGGCGGCGATTCTCAGTTCACCACCACCAACATGGTTACTCTCTCTTCTCGTTTTATTTAATCGTTGATATTAACTGTTTATATTGTTGCGTTTGCCATTGTTATTCACTGCTTTGTTTCACTTTTCTTTCTTT
>CM008337.1:6202303-6215834 GCA_002525835.2 Ipomoea batatas | reverse complement strand
ATCTATAGGAAGTATGTGCACACGTTTCCCATACTTAACATCTGGACATTGATGTACAGATACAACATCAGCAAGTCGGACCCTCAAATTTGACCGGACAACTTTATTCATCCTAATCTTTGCCTCTTCACATGTCTCATCAGCAAGAGCAATAACCACTGTATCTTTCCTTTTTTTGCCCTGTAAAATAAATGAGACAGAAATAAATTATGAGTTTCCCGAAATGAGAGGCAAACATCATATCTAGAAAATCCAACCAACAAATTCATTTCAGTAAATTGATTTATGTAGTTGTGCACTTGTGCTTTATGCTACTAAAGTCAAATTAGAAATTTTCAGATCATATCAACTAGTTTTACACACGATAAGTAAAAATATTCCCATAATAGCATCAAATACATAAACAAATTTCCTAAAAATAGTTACATTATGATGGTAGGATTACTCACTCAATTAAAGAAGAAAAGGCATTGACCCCATAAAATCTAGTAAATCAGGTATAAACAGGACATAAATTAATTAAAAAAATATTAGTTTAAAGGAAAAAAGGCAGGAACTAGTTCAAAAAAAAAAAAATTTAGATACTACAATCCATACCCAACCAAATGTAACAATCATTCTCAAAGTAACAACAAAATGTAAATATGGCTCAATTATATAATAGAGTAGGATATCTGAAAAATAATAATAATAATAATAATAATAAATCAATTCATGGTTAACCAAGGTGCATATGCCAGTAGCTTCGTGCAACTCAATATTCTCACCGTTCCATTGAAAATTATTTAGTATAGCCATATTTTTAATTACATCAACAAAAATTGCCACAAAGAATCTACAGAAGACCAAACTGAAAACTAGCCAAATCTACAGATGAGAACAAAAAATTCTTCACACATTATACACATCAGTTATTACTAGGGGTGGACACTGAACCAAACAAACCAAAATCAAAATCAAAACTGACTCAAACTGAACCAATCAAAGCCAAAACCAAACATACTGGTTTGGTTTAAGTTTGGAATTTTCACCAAAACAAAAAATTTGATTTTGTTCTGGTTTGACCGACCCTTGATCCAGACTAAAACCAAACTGAACCATAAACCAAACTATAAACAGAACTCTAAAATATGTCATTTTATATGAAAATATATAGCCTAAAAATCCTAATCAGATGTGGATTTTTTACTTTCTAGCACTGTTTTGATTAAAGAGGAAGCTTGTTCTTTGTTTATCATTATAATTGTAAGTTTTTATTTTAATTTGAATATTCTCATGCGTGATCAGTTAATTTAAAGGTTATTGGATACGAAGACTATTTTGATTTTTGTTTTTAATACCAACTCAAACCAAAACTGAAATATTTGGTCAAAACCTCATCCGGCCACCCCTAGGTACTAAAGGGTTCTGTCAAATAGGAGTAGATCATAATGCAGCATGAATTGACTTATGCCTAAGTAGTATAGCCGTAGAACAACAATTACAGAAATACAATAACATCTCCAACATCCATTATGTTGAAACCCAATATTACCTTCCAACTCAAAACAATAAAAGGGCATAAAGTTCAGGTTACTAAAAAAACTGTTAATCAACGTACAAGATAAGATTATTAATTCACCAAAAAAGGCAAAACATTTAATCAAACTCTTTATCAACAGATATGCTACAGAATGGAACGATTCTAACACAAACTGTTTGGACATTCAGACGGCGTATGAAACTTGAGCCAAAAAAATCGATGATACCTTAATCAGAATCGTGTCTCCACGGAAGAGCTGGAGCTTCTCCATGGTAGCAGGGTGGAGAGCAACGACGGAGTTATCATCATTGATCGCCTCATCCACGACGAGCCGATTCGGCGCCTTCTTCCGCTCCAGAATCGCCGTAGAGAAGTCCTTCTTAGTACTTTTCCTGGAAGAATCGAAAAAGAGGCAATCGCATCAAAAATAGAAGTAAAACAACCATAGTTTCGAAATTACAGTGTCTCCGATTCATCGGAGACGATGAGACCGAAGGCGGTTGAAATCTCAGGGAGACGAAGTACTCACGAGTCAGATGACTCGGCTTGGTGACTCATCTTCGATCTGAAATTGGGTAGCCGAGGACGACGGAGAGATAGCGAGAGATATTTTGCCGGAGAAGAAAGCCGGATGCGTGCGATAATAACGAGGAAGTAATCGATCGACGCTTTTAATAGTGTCCCACACTCGCACGTTATGGTCTTTATGGACTTAAGGCACCGTCATATAATCTGTATTTTAAATTTGTAATATATTCAATTAAGTTTATTTTTATTTTATTTGTAATCCTTATTTGTTTTGGATTTCTCTTTTTTAATTTTTAAATTTGTAATATATTCAATTAAGTTTATTTTTATTTTATTTGTAATCCTTATTTGTTTTGGATTTCTCTTCTTTAATAAGGTTCAAATTGCCCACTGAACGAAACATAGAAATATAATTAGATCACTGAATGAAAATAAATGTGCAAATACTCGCCTCGAGACTTTAAATGTATGCAATTTCACCTTATAGCATATTAATAGCCAGTTCTTTCGACTGTCTGTTTACTTTGATGGTTAGTTGGCATTTTTAAAAATTTGCTTTCATTTCCTCTTGCTTACGTGGATGTGAGTTCTTTCGACTGTCTGCTTACGTGGGATTTTTATATGTATGAAATACTTGATTATTTGATTTGTGAGTTAATTCTAGTTTTGGCTTTGTTGACATTTTCAAATTTAGTATCAAACATTTGTTTTTGTATTTAACAACCCATACTATCGCTAAAACCAAACGCCTTTCTCTGTTGCTCAACTCCGGCTTCCACCGCCGGCCTCCAGCCGGAGCTCTAATAGAGCTTTGAGCCTGCGGTTTTGGTCACCTTCTATGTTTGCTCTGGCTCTTCTTCCGCTCTGACCACCGTCGCAGCTCCGTCCACCTCCGACCATCGTCACAGATCTTCTTCTTCCGTTTTCTCTCCCTTTGAATGAAATAATAGTAGGTAGGTATTAGGGTTTGTGTTGGTAGTCTTGAACTCCCAATCCTACTTTGACTTTACCCACTTTTAATGTTCTCTATTATTGTGTTTTCCCCTCGTTAGTTTCACGAGCATTATTCCTCTCGTTACTTTCACGAGCTTTTCATTTTCATTAGCATAAATCGTTTAGTTTGGTTTTGACAAGTGTTGATCTTATCCTGGGCGAGCAAAAAAGAATGACGACGAAGACCCAGATTTGATGAAGCTTTAAGCTCCCTGAAGGAACATAGCTTCATAGTTATGAAACAGTCTGCGATTCAAGTTTTCTATAGCATAGTTAGAAAAGTTGCTTCTATGTCTGATTGTAAGGAATGGTTTACCATTTCATTGATCATTGATGTAAACGTTTTATGTTATGAATTAATGGAATAGCTACGTTTACCTTCAAAAAAAAAAAAAAAACAACCCATACTATCATATTTTGTACACTTTTGGTCATTCTGATGACTTTTTTTGATGAAACCTTATTTTAGGAAAGGATATTTTTCGATGACAAAGAAAGGAACTTTTTTTTTGTTTGCTCTACAGCTATAGTAGATGATTCACATAATCATGGACTAAAACAATAGCGGGCATACTGAAGCCAACAAGGTGGCGACATCCTAAACTTTCTAACTATGGTGCAAAATAACTTCCCCGCACCCGGACGTCCTCACGTACTCGGTATCGTCATTGAGGCTTTGACGAAGGACGCTTTGGGATCGGGTTGAAGGAAATGAAGAAAAGAGCCAAGTGAAGGAGATGGATTCAATCCACGGCCAAAGATATATAAATCGAGAAAAAAAAAGTTGAAAAAAAAACGTAAAATGTCGTTGCCTCAAATCGGGTTTCACTTGAAAAAGTAATTGAAAGGATCAAAAGTGTCCAAGACAGGATTGTTAAATAGTAAAACAATTGTATGAAGCTAAATTTGGAATTGTCTCTAAAAACAAGTGACCTCTGTTGTAATTAACTCTTTAATTTTATTAAGGAAAAATGTACAAATATGTCATTTAACTATTTGGAGATGACAATTAAGCCACCAAACTTGAATAAGCTCCAAATTCATTTGGACCAAAAAAAAAAAAGCAATTAGCATTTTTAGCAGGTTAACAACAACTTTGGGCTGACTGGGATGCCATGCGTTCATGCTAAAAAAATGTTAATTACTCTTTTTTTCCCGAGTTCATGGATGAATTTGGAGCTTATTCGAGTTCGGTGGTTTAATTGTTATCCCAAATAGTTCAATAGCCTATTTATACACTTTTCCTTTTATTAATTAATTCACTATAAATACTTATTTTCTATTATTTTTTTAAAAAAATATGCATGATTTTTTTCAAGATATAATTTAATTCTATGACCATTCATTTGGATTAGTAACAGAGGTGCTATCACATTACATAATAATTGAATTTTTTTGTATTGTTATATTAGCATCTATTATAAATTTCGCCGAAATATTTATTTGTATTCTTTGAAATACAACCGAGGAAATCAACCAAATAAAGAATTCAAATCTAATCATTCCGTTCATGACTTCATGGATTACAATTTGCCAGTTAGGCAAATCTTTAATTATAGTTTGATCAATAAATCTGTTATATATGCCAAAGACCTTGTGGTCTAGTGGCATCCGGTGTCCTGGTTAATACTTCCACATGGATGATGGGAGTGGGTTCAAGCCTCAGTCAGTAGTACTCAAATTATAATAATAATAAATCTGTTATATATGTATATTTTTTGAGATTTTAAACTTTTGGTTTGACTTTTTAGAATTTCAAGTATTATTATTTTGTAAAATATATTATATTTCTTTTATATTTTACTAATTACTATAGCTATTTTTTTTAGTAGCGATGAAAATCTGTAGCCATTATATGAGGATGTGCACTTGGTAAATCTCGTTTTATGACTTTAGTCGGCAAATGACTGCAATGAGGGAATCCATTGTCCATACAGAACAATAGGCCGCTCTCGTGATGATATCCAACACAGTGGAATTTTGATTTTGTTTAAACTTTTAAAAGTGTAGTGATTTTGTTGTCTAAGTATAAAGTTTCACACCCCTAACAACAAATTTGGCCCATGGAGTAGGATGTATAATGATAATATTATAAAAAAAAAATATGTTTATTTCATTATTTGATAGTCATTTTATTTATGATACTAATATTCTTACTATTCATTTTACAGGTGTATAAGATAATTTTATTTTTTCAATATTTTATTACATTCATATTCTTTAATTTAACACCGACTTCATATTTGAGTTCTAGAAATGCATGTACCTTAAAACCCATGAGAGAGTGAATTCATATTAGTGGAGACCTATTGTTTGACCAAAACTGGAAAAAAAAAAAGAAAAAAAAAGAAGCTATGTTATTAAAAAAAAGGTCAAAGTCAAGTTATTATTTAAAAAGATTTGAAATCATTCAACTTGCTAGTCAACCTAAATCATTATAACAATATAGATTATAGCAATAACTTAAACTACAATGGTGTAAATATCATCAGAAAAATTCGACTAATGCTTATAATTTAATGACTTATTAATCATTGCCCATCAAATTGAAACTATAATAGCATAGACTTAAAATAAAATGGTGTAAATATTGTCATAAAAATTGGACAAAAGTTTGAAATTTAATGGCATATTAATCATTGCCCATAAAAATGAAACTATAACAGTATAGATTATAGCAACGACATAAAATACAATAGTGTAAATGTCATCTATCATAAAAATTGGACAAATACTTGAAGTTTAATGACTTTTTTTTTTTTTTTTGAGGAAAAGTTTAATGACTTATTAATCGCTACCCATAAAAAAAATAAAACCATAACAGTATATATTACAACAATACTTAAAATGCAATAGTGTAAATATCATCATAAAGTTGGACAAAAGTTTAAAATGTAATGACTTATTAATCACTGCCCATACAAAATAGAACCATAATTGAATAAAATTTATGTCACATATTCTAATTTTATTAAATAAAACATTAAAATGAACAAAAAGTGTGACTTTTTAAATAAATCAATTAACATATATTGTGTCAACAAATAGTATAAAAATAGGGTGCAAAAGTGAGAATAAATATAGGATTACTCATTCATATATAGATTTTAATAAATAAAAATACCTTTGTATTTATTAAATATATCAAATAAAACAAATTTAATTGTACATTAATTATACATTGTCACATTATTGATATAAAAATTTGTTTAAGTCAAGTGGCTTTATTTTTTGGGTGTGTATATGCTAATGCTACGCTGGCATTGTGGCTAATGACATGCTTAATAATAAGATTCACATAAATTATTATGCCATGGACGATGGTTTATTATAATGTAGACCATTAATATACACATTTATTTTTAATATATTAAAAATTTATTTTTAGTGTACAACATTTTTAATATATTAATAAGCTTATAGTACATTAAAGTAAATATTTATTAGTCATCCATATGAAATAAGTTTCATGGTCCCCAACATAATTTGCCATCATAGAGATTGGCATACAAGATTCTTAGCAATTAGTTTTATTATTATTATTTTTGGTCAGACTACGGCGAGGTGTCTGAGCATATCCTAACTGTATAAAACACTTTTAAGTTCGGAAATACAAAATACTAGTAAATAAAAGAGAGTGTTCAAACTTTCAACCTTTTTTAAAAGACGATAGTGACAACTAGCTAACCAAATTGGTTTGCAATTAGTTTTATTATATGTTGTCTGTGAGAAGTGGGGGCAATTAGTACCCACGGATCACATGAAGGGAATAAATCCTCCCACAAAATAAAAAATGTATTTATTAAAAAAAAAGTGTAACAACTCACTTAGAATTGACCCATTATTAGATTTAATATAAGAAAACTTTAGTCATATATAACTCCAAGTAATTTAGAATTGAACCATTATTAGATTTAATATAAGAAAACAATTTTTTTATTCGATGATGTGTTTTGGATGAAGTCTGTATTATGAATCTAGTCATAAAATAATCACAAATAAGTAAATTAATCTAGGTTGCTTATAATTGTCTGACTTAAATCAAACCAAGAAAGTCAATAAACTGCTCGCATGAAGTTTGAACTTAAAGTCTTGTGGTTATTAAGCCAGTAGCCTGAACTTGGTTGGGATTACCCTGCAATAATTCAATTATTTTAGTAAATTCTACATTATAGTTATAGTCAGTAAAGGACTACAATGAGATAAATCATCATAAATTGTTCATAAATAACTAAATCAAAACAAGAAAGTTAATAAATCATTTGCGTAGAGTCAAACTTAAAGTTAAAACTTTGCAATTACAAAATTTATCGCACCAAACAACCTTGGTCACCCTAACCCAATTTGTCATTATGAGCCGGTGAATCAAATATTGCACCGCTAAATATATGTAAAACTTATAATTCTGAATTGAGCAAAGTTGATGCATTTCCCTAAATAATGCAACAAAGAAAAAGCAGCAAAGAGACAAAGATAAAGGAGATAAATGAATTAAATTTTGGCAAAAATAGACCCCCAAAAAATAAATAAAGAAAAAAGGACAACCGGAAAATGCGGGTATATATGTCTCACTTGCTCTTCATGCTTCAGGCAGCAGCTTTCTCACTGTTTTGGGCTGTCTGGTCCCTTCACTTGTGCGCTTTCAAAGATTCAGATCCGGGTGAGTCTATTCTCGCCTTCTCTTTAAACCCTTATCATTTCTTTGCTCTCTTCATCCTTCTGCTGCTACCCATTTCTTGGACCTTGAATGCTTTATGCTACTTTCATTGGGTATTTGTTGTTGTTCTTGAATGAGCTTTATTTCCTTGTATTGAAATGCATTGGTTTATTCACTTTTTTTAGTTCTGTTTTTGTTTTCTTTCTTTGTTCTTTCACTTCTTTGTGTATATGAGCTTTTGAGATTTATCTGGAACTGTGAAGTGGGATTGGGAAAGATAAAGTTGTGGTCTTTGTCATCTTTCTAAGTTCTCAAATGTTCATGTTCTATTCCTGGGCTAGTGGTTCTTTTTCATGGATAATAGATAAAACAGTGGTAAAAAAATCTTATCTTTTATGAAGAGTTTGTTTGACTGATTCTGATTTGGGTTATTCAACTTTATTTTTTGGTATATTGATTTATGTCAAAATGTTAGCAGGAGTTAATTTGCTGAGCTAAGAAGTGTTGGAGTAAATTTCTGTATATCACTTTGGGCTCAAGTTCTGCAATTTTTGGACAACATATTAGAGAATCTTCAAGAATGGAAGAAATACAATCCCATTCAGATCATTATAGGTCTTCATCATCTTCAGCAAGTAGTCCTGCAAGTAGGGTACCCTCAAGTAATTTCTTTTACCTAAGAAAACCTGGGATACTTAGGCAACCGATATCCTTTGAAGATTCACCTGACTGGGAAGATACTGATATTGAGGCAAAGTTGGATGAAGGAGGTGACTCTATCCATGCTGCAACTACCCCAGCCTCTCCATCCCTTTCGAAGCTTAATAGTGGATCATTGCCGTCCCCACCTTTGCCAGACGGGGCAGTTATGACAAGGAAGACTGCTGGGGCCTCGGTAGCATGGAAGGACTTGACTGTTAGTATAAAGGGAAAGAGAAAATACTCTGACAAGGTGATCAAAAGCTCGAATGGTTATGCATTGCCGGGCACAATGACTGTTATAATGGGCCCTGCTAAGTCTGGGAAATCAACTCTCCTGAGGGCCCTTTCAGGTATGTTGTGTTGTATTCAAATGGTTAGCATAATTAGAAAACATTTGCTTCTTTTTACGCACACTCGCACAGTCCATGTTTCCATAAAAGACTTTGATTTTATTTTGTTAATCTACTTTAGGAAGGTTACCTGATACGGCCAGACTGTATGGTGAGGTGTTTATAAATGGTGCAAAGTCACGCATGCCATATGGGTCCTATGTAAGATCTTACTCGTGATACTTATCTATGTATTTAAATTCATGATATTACCAAAGTTTCATATGTTTTTGCTCTTATCTAAGGTAATTTTGCATATATAGTTCAAACGTAATGCCTGGATTCTCAAATTCGCTTTTATGGTCTGTTATTAAACTCGTAGTGCTATATTCAACTTAGATGAAATGCTTGCAATAAAATAGGAGGTTGCGGTGTTGATTCTCCTTGAAGCAAAGAAGGCTTACACGCTCATGGATACAACTAGAATATCATTTATTAAGAAATAATCATGCTTGCAACTACTAGGAAATCAAAGATGATTAGGTTTTTTTGCCCACAGTTTCTAGCTGCAGGACTCAGTATCTGAATACAATTACCTTAGAATGTATGGGCTCATTCTGATGGTCTCGCTAGATTTTTTTTTTTTTTTTTTCCGATAAAAGCTTCATTATCTTAGTATTCCATAATTAACAAGGATATTCTATCTGTGACTATAAGGAAATGATCCTTTAAGTTTTGGCTGTTCTTTATAATCTACCTATCTTTTAAGGCAATGGTAAAAGTATGAGAAGGTTTTCAGAGAATGACCAATGGGCGGACGTTTGGGTTTGCGATTATGATACACTTCTGTTTTCCATCATACAGGACAGTAATTATTTCAAATAATGATGCTAAAATAGAATGATTATCTTTCTAGAAGTCTTAGCAGTAGATAAATCTTGTAAAACCCTAGCAATTAATGCGCCAACTTTAGGTTTATGCTAAATGATAAATGAGAAAGGTTCTGCTTCTAACTTGTAGGATGCTCAAACAAGCATGTAGTCATAAAGCGTGACTGCACTGGACTAAAAGAAAACAATGATACTATGACCCGGTACTAATGGCTAAAAAACAATTACAATTTCTATTGCTACTGTACCTTATTTAGTTATTATCTAGCTACAGGAGGGAAGAGAAATATAAACTACGTATAGAAAGTGGGAATGAAACAAAAAAGAAAAGCACACAGTGGACCTGTAAACAGCGAGTAAAGTGAAAAACATGTAGCTAGAGTTGAGACAAAGGCGGGGTAAACAATTCTTAACTCCGAAGTCTATGAAGATTCAAAGTTCACGATCTTCTCAAACACACTAGTTGGATTGTTTGACTTAAGTAATGGCAGCTTTATAGAATGTCAAATTTGGATTAGTAAATGCTTTGTCACAGTTTATGAACTACATTACCAGTTACTCTCTGTAAGGTGATGGTACAACATCTCTTGGCATACAAATGATGCAATTTAATCTGGAACTATAAAAAGACATTGATATTTGTCTTCCAAGACGATTCAATTTCAATGAAGAAAAACAGATATCATGTTTTAAAAACTTTGGATGCATATGAGTGCATCTCTGGAAGTTACTATATTTACTTTGTTGACATCCTATAATTCTTTGGCCATTAACAGGGATATGTTGAGAGAGAAACTGCTCTTATAGGATCTTTGACAGTGCGTGAGTTCCTCTACTACTCAGCATTACTTCAGCTGCCTGGCTTCTTTTGGAAGAAAAAGAGTGTGGTGGAGGATGCCATCCATGCTATGTCACTGGGAGATTACGGTAATAAACTTATAGGTGGCCACTGTTATATGAAGGGTCTTCGAAGCGGTGAGAGAAGGCGTGTCAGCATTGCCAGGGAACTTGTGATGAGACCACATGTTTTGTTTATAGATGAGCCTCTTTATCATCTTGACAGGTTTATTTCTCACCCTGCTCCAGACTTTTTACTTAGAGAGGACTCCGAAAATATTTTCCACCAGTAGACCTAAGGCTTCATTTAATACTCACAATTGATATGCTTGAGATAACAAGATTGATTGATCACACTGTTTTACCAACATTGAATTATCTCGTATGTGATGCTTAATCTGCTAATATGTCCAGTGTTTCTGCACTCTTGATGATGGTTACACTGAAGAAACTTGCAAGTACAGGATGCACTTTAATATTCACCATTTACCAGAGCAGTACAGAAGTATTTGGCCTCTTTGATCGAATATGCCTCCTTTCAAATGGCAACACACTGTTCTTTGGAGAAACACTGGCTTGCTTGCAGGTACTAAATCTACAAGAAATACAAATAATATGAATAATGATTTTTCCAGCATTGCAAAAAACCGTTGATTGCTTAAAAATACATAACCTAAAGATGAATATACTTGGCCTTGCTTCAAATTTATTATCCTTCAATCCCTTATCAAAATCAACTTGAGGTTCCTACTGCTGTAACAATTTCAAGTCTTGTGTTCCAGGCACAAAATCCTTCTCAGATCCCCCCCCCCCGAAAGAAAAACCCAATGAAAAAGAAACAAAGAAAAAGAAATTCAACTGGTTACACCAGAATGGTGTTTTGTCCTTTTGAACCTTGACCATTTCATTCTCCTTTTTGATTCTGGCATATACCAATCAAAAGAATGGGAATCAATACTCACTCCCTTTATTTGTATCATTTCATTCCTCATAATACCAATTGCAACATTAAAGTTTGTTAGTATAGCTTCATCTGAAGCCATTACTCAAGTTTCCACGACTGTCTCTTTTTCCCCATAAAAGACATTGATAGAGAAAAATTATAGATAATGTTGTCTTGAAATGATTGCTTTACACAAATCAGGTAAAAACTATCAAGTCTTCTACCATTGTCAAATGTCAAACCTTTTTGCTTAACTTTCCTTTCTGAGTTATTCTTGGTGGACAGAGACTAACACATCTTTCATTTGTGAAGCACTTCTCAAATGCTGGATTTCCTTGCCCAATCATGCAAAGCCCTTCTGATCACTTCCTGCGGGCAATAAACACAGATTTTGACAGGATTATTGCAATGTGCAAAAATTGGCAGGTACTGGTTGCAAGTATTGTTAGAATGTTAGATCAGATAGGCATTGCTTGTTTCTTTTGGCAAGGGAACTGGGTTATAAAGAATGCAAAATCTTCCTGCTTATGTTTTTCATTTGAAATATATTGAATTTTGGACAGGATGACCATGGAGAACTATCATCAGTGAATATGGACACAGCTGTTGCAATACGTACCCTTGAAGCAACGTATAAATCCTCAGCAGATGCAGGTGCAGTTGAGAGTATGTTAGTGAAGCTTACTGAGAAGGTACTTTTACCATCAATATTTGTTTCACAGTAGCTTTCAGCACTATTGACTGGAGTATATGATATTGAATACTGAAAATTACATGCTGTGTATGTATTTTATTTTAGAACATGTACAGTTTTGCTATCTACTATCTGAGGCTACTATTTTAAATTGAACTGCACAAGCTTTATTTATAAACTCTCATGTTCTTATCTTTGAAGAGTTAAAATCTTGAAGCACTTTTCAATTTTTCCCCGCTAGGGGTGGGATAGGATTAGATGTGTTACGAAAGTAAAGAGAAGATTTCTGAATATGTTGTCTTATACTGTCATTTAGAAAAGAGAATACAAAGCCCTATAAATAGGTGCTAGACGACTACGAATAGGAAACAAGTTTCCATATGCCTACCTACCTAAATCCCTAAAACTGCCTAATCTATAGATACTCCATATATTAAATACATATTCCAGATGGAACTATTTCGTCTTTGAATTCCAAGTATGTTTGTATCTCATGTATACTTTTGTAGGTGAAGTTAGATCTAGAAGTCCTAGAACAAAGCAGAACTCCAATAACAAATAAACCGCTCTTGTTCTTTTCCCAAGTGGGTCGGGCTGTTGGCTTGGTAACCTCAAGGTTCCAAGTTTGACTCCCTGTGGGAGCGGTTTATTGGCCTCCTTGGTTTGAGCCGATCAACTATGGGCAACCTAGGCTAAGGTGGGGTTTTCCCAATGCACACCCTGGCTACGGGTTTCCCTCGTCACCTGAAAAACGATTGTAACTGCCACAAAAAGAACCTGAATTTGTTGCTTTGCAGTTAGATTCCATCATTGTTCATAGAGCTCTTGATGTAGTTACTTGGCTATCATAGAACATTGTATTGCTTCTCAATGTATTGGCCCAAACATTGTATTGCTTCATGATCCCTTTTGATTGCTGTTGCCACAGGAAGGTCCGCCTCTCAGAAGCAAAGGAAAGGCTAATTGTGCGACACGAATTGCAGTGTTGACTTGGAGATCTTTATTGATCATGTCAAGGGAGTGGAAATATTACTGGTTTAGGCTGATTCTCTATATGCTTCTAGCGCTCTGTATTGGCACTGTATTCTCTGGGTTGGGGCATTCCTTGTCCTCTGTTGGGGTAAGCAAACGAGCTGGAAAAAGCATTGATTTCACTTCTTTATCGAATATTCTTAGGGTGTGTTTGGTTGGTGGGTTTAGGCATAAGGTATGGGTATCAAAGTGATTGTTATTGTTTGGTTGATAGGTTTTTAGAATACTACTATGGGTTTGGAATACCCAATTAATTGAAAAACCCATACCCTAATGAAATAAGGGTTTCATTCCCCTTCCTCCTTTCTTTCCCAACTATTAATAATCATTCTCATTCCACCCTACTACCAAACATGCAAATTACTTTCACCAAAACCCATTACCGATACCCATACCGATTCCGA
>CM008337.1:6168464-6181431 GCA_002525835.2 Ipomoea batatas | reverse complement strand
TTATGGGTAAGATGGGGTTTAGTGATACTGATCGGTGGGTGAGTTTGATGAAGGAGTGCATTTCTACTGTTCAGTATAATGTTTTGGTTGAGGGAAAGGAGTGGGACCTATTAAACCATTAAGAGGACTAAGGCATGGGGATCCTTTATCTCCGTGCCTGTTTATTCTGGTCACAAAGAGTTTAAGTGCTATGTTAAGGGTGCATGAAGAAACGGGTGGTTTACATGGGGTAAGGGTGGCTAGAGGGGCTCCTATGATATCTCATCTTTTTTTGCCGATGATTGTTTGTTTTTCTTTAGGGCAAACACTTTGGAAGTGAGGGTTATTAGGGAGGTTCTGAGGGAGTATGGGCAGGCTAGTGGGCAGCATGCGAACTTTGGAAGACTACCATCGTTTTTGGTAACAATGTGGGGAGGGAGGATAAGGAGTGGGTTTGTGAGAATCTTGGGATCCATGAGCAGCCCGTGAGGGGGAAATATTTGGGCCTTCCGGGGTATGTNTTATCGAAACTAATAATCATCCATATATATACACATTCAGGGACTCTTGGAGAACGAGTACATCGGAACGTCCTATGCAGTCGGGCAGGTGAGGAGCATATCGGGCGAGCAGGCTCTGCAAAACTCATACAACATATCCGAGGACAGCAACGCTAAATGGAAAAACTTACTGGTATTGTTTCTTATGGCTGTTGCATACCGCACTGTTGCTTTCGTTTTACTGAAGTTGTGTGTTAGGAGAAATGTGGCGGGGCGTACACTTTTCTGCTGTAACAAACATACAAACAATCCCAAGTAATGCTAGTAATAACGTATTGAAACTTTTTTTGCTGCACTCGGGTTTTCTTTCGAGTTTTTACTTAAATGCTGTCCTACCATTTTATTTATTCGCTCTCAAAATTATAAGTCGGGAAACTCTACGATGCTGAAACAACAACATTTTTTTTCGGCCTCGTAGAGTTGATGATAATTCATGAATATGCAACCTTGTACACGAGATGTTTAATGATGACAGACAAGCTAGAGACTAGAGTCGCATGTTACTACTGTGTTGTTTGTTGAGAGGATATTCGTTGTGCAGATGTTGATAGGTTCCCCACATTACTATTTTGTGCTAATTGTATCAACATATTTAATGTTGCAGAGACCATTATTTCTTGGCATTGAACTTGCATAAAACATTAAATTTTGATCATCTGATTGTATAAAATGCTCTTAGAATTGAAACTATAAAATGATACGGAGTATTATACAATAATTGTCCATTCACTTTGACCTCCAAGACCATCATATAACTCCCTTTTCTCAAGTTCCCTATCTGTACAAATAACAAATGAGCAATGCTACTTCACCTTTATGATTTTACTTCTTAATATTCACCTCAGGAAGGAAAAATAGCATTTTTCTTTATAAATATAAACTATAAGTTTTGTCACAACATGCAAAGTAGAAATCACCATCTTAAAATAAATCAAGGTGGTCAAGCGGCATCCGGTGTACACTCCCATGTGGAAGGGGGTGGGTTCAAGCCTCAGTGGAGGCATCTGTTGACTCGTTGAGAAAGTAGCTATGTAGATACTAGAAAAAAAAAATCAAGGAATTGTCCTCTATTCTAACCACATGAATGAAAAACCTTTTGTGCAGTCAGTATGTGTGATCGAGTGATCATCTTTACACCCTACCAAAACCCTCTGAATTGGAACCCAAGTGGCAAGTGAGCTCTCTTTGTGGGGAAGAATTTCGGACTTGCGTCCCGAGAAGCCGGCAACCAAGTTAAAAAAAAAACATACTTGTGTATTTTCTTGCCTTTGTGTTTGACTGGATCTAACAACAAATGCATGCATTTGAAAAAATAGGTTTTTTTTTGTCACCTTCTTAAAACATTCCTACTTTTACCAATACAATACAAAAAAGTATAACATTTCAGTCAATTACCCAATATCCGTTTAACGCACAATAACACTACCTGCAAAAAACCAAAAAAAAAAAAAACAATTTTCTATCCGTTTCGATTATTAATGTACCGATAACCGAATGTATATATAAAAATGAAATACGCATACGCCCAGCACGGTAGCCCACTAGCCGGTCTAGCCACCCTCAAACCCCTAGTTCTCACTTCTCACTCTGTCACTCCTTCTCCACGATTTTATTTCTCTCGCCATTCTCGGCTCTCTCCTTCTCCAGTATTCCACTCCACAGGCCACAGCCAGAATCTCTCATTCTCTCCTTCTCCACGATTCCCTTCTCAAATCTCAGTTCTCACAGACCACCATTAAACGGCCTGACAGTGACGGATTTCCACTTCTCCGACGCCCTCAGTTTTCCACTTCACCACTTCTGCCTCGCTTATTCTCCGCCGCTCACACTCTCTCTGGTTTTCCGCCTCTCACCCCCTTTGGCCCTCAGTGACTCTCACAGCCTCTCCGTCCGGCTCTCTGACTTCTCACTCTCGAGTCTCGACTTCGCCCCCGCTCAGTCACTTCCGGTGAGTTCCCTTTCCCTCTGACCCCTCACTTTTATAGTTCTCATAATAATAATATTATTACTACATGTGATATTACATGCCACAATATGCCATTTATTGCATTTTTATAGATATTAAAAAGCTCAATTTACTAAAATACATTTAGAATTTTCAATTACAAATGTTATATATATATATATATGTTTTGTAAATATTGGATTGCGGTCAAAGTCCTTTTATTTTATATAAACCCAAAAGTCCAAAACAATAATCATGGCCTTATAGGGTGTTTGGTTCATAAGTTTACACATAGGAATGTGAAACAAAATCTGATAACTTTTTACAACACTACTATGATATTTAATTACCCCTTTAATTAAAAATTTCATTCTCTAATTAAAACGAGTATCATTCTATATTATTGGTTGATGGAACTAATGCGACGCACAAGTACTACCCATAGGAACCACAATTGAATTATTGATGTAATATTATACTCTCAAATGTAACTGTCCCTTGTAGAATATTATATTCCTGAAGGGTCAGGTCTTACGCCTATATAAAGGGCTCTAACCCCTTAATCTTAGAAAACAAAGGCTCATCCAAGACAATCAAGAGAATCATAAGCTAATCCAAGCCAATTAAGGCATAGCTTCTCTCATCAGATTCCATTTCTCCAATTTTCCTTCATTCTTTCTATATAATATTATAATCATTTCATACATAGGATAGTTGACTACCCCATAGTCAATAAAACCATCATCGCTAGGAACAAAATCGGCGTTCGCCACCAGCTCCTCCCCTTGGAGGGTGGTATTGGCCAATACCACCACGACGCTACCAGTTGCTTTTACCACAACACCATTTTCAACTGTAGCGTTTACCCTTCTGTTGCAAAGTACAATTTTGCCCTTCACCTTCTCCGCATCCAAATTGCCGTCCATACATAGATTTCCATCGGTAGCGTTGCTAGCATTTCCAGTGTAGACAAAAGGAAGCATTTTATCGAGTAATGGAACGCTGTGAAATAGTGAAACACTAGAAAAGTTCTTTTTGTTTTCGAGGCTAACGGAAGCTAGGAAATCACGGTCCAAAGTTCTCGTACCTACGGTTGTAATCCACGGGACAGACTAGATGGTGCGGGGTCGGCGTTTGTGGCGGAGCACGGAATCAGAATTTCGTTCTCCGTTGCGGCGAAAGCTCCTACAGTGATAATATTGCCGTAGTAATCAACTGAGGTTCCACCGAGAAATAAAAGGAAGAAAAGAAGAAGAGGAAATGAAGAAGAAATGGAGGAATGATGGAAGAATAGTGTCGGCCGAAGGAAAGAAAAAAAAAATTAATTATTGGGGTAGAAGCCACTTTCGGCTGATACCCCGATGTGTGTGTATATATATACACACTGGGGTAGCCGTCGAAAGTGGTTGCTACCCCTATAATTATTTTTTTTTTCTTTTCACGGTTGACACCATTCTTTTCCTTCTACTTTCCTTTTCTCTTTCCCCACATACTCCACTTTTTTCTTTTCTTTCTTTTATTTCTTATTCTTCTTTTTCTTCTACCAAGGGCCTTGTGGTCCAGTGGTATCAAACCCTTCCCTGTATAAGGGAGGTGGTGGGTTCGAGCCTCAGTGGAGGCGTTGCTGTCTCTTTGTTCTTCAGTAGGTTGAGAAAGTAGTTTATGAACAGATACTACACTGTAATAGAGTCAGTAGCATTCAAAAAAAAATTCTTCTTTTTCTTATATTTTTTTTTCACTTTTGCAGTCACTTTTCTTTTGTTGTTTTCTTCCCACTTTCCTCCTACTTTCTTTTTTCCTTTCTCCATTGCGGATACTATTTTCTTCCATTCCTCCTGATGGTTTTATCGACTACGGGGTAGTCAATTACCGTATGCATGAAATGATTGTAGAAAGTATGAATGAGCTTAAGAGATTGCTTCAAGATTCAGCCTCTAGATTGCTTAGATGTGCTTCTTAATTTGCTTGCTAATATTGAAGGTTTTGGGCCCTTTATAGGTGTAGGATCTAACTCTTCAGGAATATAATATTCTCCAAGGGATACTTGACTTTTTGGGAATATAATATTCTCCAAGTGCCACTTCACATTTGGAAATATAATATTACATCAATAATTCACTTGTGGTTCCTACGGGTATCCTTGTGCGTATTTACCCATCATGAGTCCTCTACTTTTTCAATATGCAAGGGTCGTTGGGTTCGAGAAGTGAAATATGTTCCCCTTTTTTTCTTACTAGCTTGCCCCGAACAACGCCCCCCGGTTTGCCTACCATAATCTAGCTAGGGTTCAAACCAGTAAGTATTCCCCCCCTTCTCTCTCTCTCTCTCTTTGCTTACGAATTCAAATCATGTTGCGTATTAGATGTTTGATTTTGATTGTATATACCCAAAGGTGAGTGTATATATGTATATGTGTATCGATGTGCCTCTTCTTTCGGCTACAAGGGAAGAGATTTGAGGATCGGTTTCTTGATGGCTTTGTTCTGGAGGCATATATTAATGTTTACCAATCCGAGGCTCTTTCTATGAACCTAGATTTTGTGTTTCTTGGTTTGCCTCGTATTGTCACATTTAATGTTAGATTGTATAAATAATTATAAATATAATTATATTCCTACACATCAAATCAAAGCGTGTTGCGTATTAAATTTTTGATTTTGATTGTATATTTGTATACACCCAAATGTGAGTGTGTGTATATATGTATATGTGTGTATCGATTTGCCTCTTCTTTCGGCTGCAAGGGTAGAGATTTGAGGATCGATTTCTTGATGGTTTTGTTCTGGGGGTATATATTAATGTTTACCAATCCGAGGCTCTTTTCATGAACCCAGATTTTGTGTTTCTTGGTTTGCCTCGTATTGGTGCATAAGTGCATTTAATGTTAGATTTGTATAAATATGTATAAATATAATTATATTCCTACATATCAAATGAAAGTGTGTTGTGTATTAGATGTTTGATTTTGATTGTAGACACCCAAATGTGAGTGTATATATGTAGTTGTGTGTATCGATTGGCCTCTTCTTTCGGCTTTAAAGGTAGAGATCTAACTTCTAAAGATCTGTTTCTTGATGGCTTTGTTTTGTGGGTATATATTAATGTTTACCAATCCAAGGCTCTTTTCATGAACCCAGATTTTGTGTTTCTTGGTTCGCATATTGTCACATTTAACGTTAGGCCCCTGAACTTTTGAAATGTGCAATTAAGCATAACATGCCAATTTAGTGCATTGAAACCCAAAAATAAGTTAGCAACCTGTAATAGCAGGTTTCTAGGGTTCTGGCTATCTATGATGGAAAAATTGGTGATCGTTTTTTTCCCCATTATTATCAATAATGGCAGTCAACGGCAAACGATGGCGGTCAATGATGGCATGCTTATCGGTAACCAAGGGTAAATTGGACTTATTTGACTAATTTTTATAATTTCGCTTCAAAATATTGGAATTAGAGTACCCCAAATATAATCCATTCTATATGTAGTTAATATGAGAGTTAATTTTTTTTTTTTTAGTTCTAGTATAATTGGGGGTTATCCACTTTTAATCCACCATAAAATTTTTTTGCACGTTTTGACTACTTTTATTATGACCATTTCACTTTTGATCCTTTGTCCATTTATCCGTTTGTGACCGTCAATTTGGAGGGCATTTTGTCATTCCTTTTTGTCTATAATATTAGTTTAGTACGGAGTATATAAATTATATTGTTCATGAATTATGAGTATATATAATTATAATATAATAATTACTATTAATAATTAACTGAAGGTCTGAAAGCATATAAATTTAATTTTTTTGTATTTAATAGATTTTTATTAAATATATACGGAGTAAATATTTAGAATTATGCCTTAATTATTTCTTTATTTACAATAATGTCCTAATATTATAGAAAAGAAATCCTGCCAAACCGCCTCTTAGATTTCAGACGACAGATGAGAGAGTGCCGCCGTTCAAATCTGCTCAGTCGTCGCTTCATCGGCGTTCAATCACAAGGTTGAAAGCACTATATTTTCGTCGCACGCGTAGATCTGTTCAGTGTTCCTCACCAATAGGTAAAAAGTTCGATCATATCTTTTGATTTACTTGCAAATATTCTGTTCTGGTTGTGTTTCTCTTCCTGTTTTTTTTTCCCCACTGAATTTCGAATTTTACTATTGGGAGGTTATATGAATTGGAGGTTCTCATCTGACTGTGTGTTTAGGAGATGAAAACTGAAATGAGTTTAAGATCTGTTGAATGTGAAAATAAGGAAGGAATTTTTGTGTTTTCTGGCGATGTGTTTGTGCTCCAAATTTAATTACTCGAATTTGTTGTAATGTGCTTTCTTCTTACATAGCAATTAGCAACGGGATGTTTGGAAAAAAAGAAATAGATGTATATATGGTGCATTAAATTCCAGAAGGTGAGCTTATTAATATGGTGAATGAATTAATTCAGCACCTTAACTTTGTATTGCATTTAGTTCTTCGTATTTCATGGAGACTGGTGTATTATGATTATGATTGCCCTACCAGTCTTCTAGTCCTAATTGCTGTATAGCAATGCCAATATTAAGTAATTCAACACTTCATTATTACTAAGCTCATATTGTATATAACTGAAGTTGGTTTTTAGTGGGAGTGTTTAGTGAGTATCGTTCCACAAGGAATGGCTACAAAGGACTTGAGTAGAGAGGGGTTAAATTTGATATCATTGAGTGTTTGAAAGCTAACCATACTGAAATAATTGATAGCATTGAGAAACAAATATAGAAGAGAGCAATTGATTAAGTGAAGACAATATTAAAAGAGAGGATTTAGATAAAACAACCTTGCATAGATGCTTCGTAGTGCTCTAAGAATCAATGCTAAATGATGAAAGTGAGGGGGTTAAGTAAGTGCCAACATCATTCTCATGGGCATTGGACTGTTACTGTAGATCTAATCCCATTCTCATAGCAACTAGACTAGGTCAATTAATCAAACACCTTCTGTGCTTTATCCCTTCCAATTTCTTTTTCTCAAAGGCAAGTTAGAAATGTGATAGGTTTGGCTATGGTGAATCTCTATTTTCATAGGTGAAACACTAAGTCCAATAACCTCTTACATAGTAGGGCCCTAACCAAACAAGAGTCAATACATTTCACCAATTTCATAATCTAATTCATTCTATAGACATTGCAAGACCTAGATTTTTGCAATTCAATTCATATTGGCATCCATACAAAGAAGTTCAATCTAAATCCCTAGTTGCGTCTAACTACTCATAATTGAATTGACATACTACTAAGGAATTGAAGTAATACATAATGAATTCAAACTATAAAATATGTAAAATGCAAGAATGAGAAATAGAGAACTTTACTTTATTGAATTTGACAAAGTAATTCTAAAATTGAAGTTGAAATTGCAATTACATGCAAGAATCTTCCTCTAAATCTTCGAAGAAATGATGGATTACAATAGATGTATGTTCTAAGATGGTTTTTGTGGAGAGAAGATGTAAAAGGAGATTGGAAATTCAAAGATAAAGTGAAAATAACGCCTCCAACTATTTATATTCTGGAATTCGCGCCAAACTAACCGCCTATAGGATGCCTGGTCATGATGGAGGTCACGCCGTGAACTCCATCGTGACCAACCCTCACAGATCGCCAAGGGTCATGATGACCTTATCGTGACCCATCAAACCAGCCCTCAGGACCCATGACCCTTCAGTCTATGACTCTATGTACCATAAGACATAAGGATCTCTTACTACTACTTTATTCTTTGTGCAGTGCTTTCTCTGGGTTATTTTTTCTAAAATAATTACTGGAACTGTTTGAATTCTCAGAGTATGGTGGTGCTGAAGAGATATGTTTTGCGATTGTTCATATCTTTGAAGTACATAACTGCAAATGTAGTAGACAGGAATAATGGTTGGATAGTTGCAACAGCATCTAGTGTTGAGCAATCACTCAAGAACTCATTTGAATGTGGGCGGACCTGCAATGCCAAGGCTGCAGCAGCTGTGGGAGAAGTATTGGCGATGCGCCTTAAAGTGGATGGCCTTGATCAAGGAGGGGGAAGCGGAATCCATGTCAACGTAAACAAGGAGGTTGAGAAGAAGGGTTTCAAGAACCGCACTAAGGTCTGGGCTATAGTAAACGGCCTTAAGAACAACGGAGTTAAACTTGTCTTGGATGATGACGCTTTTCATGAAGCTTCCGGCCCAAGCAACTGATGAACCGCGTAAATCCCCATGTTTCAAATGCCGAGGAACGTTAACCAGGTTGAGTTGTGGGAAGTTAACCCGAAACTTGGTGCAAACTTGCATATAGCGCTACCTAACATACTTGTGTTAGTTTCTACACTGAATCTTTATTGCATTGATGATGTTTTGGGATCTTAGAGAGTTGACCCCATTAAGGCCTAACCCCACTGCTTTGCTTACTTTTAAGTAATGATGGGCAATTATTTTTCCAAATATCCAGAAAAAGAAAAAGGAACCAAGAAAATCCTTTTTCACAAAGTGAAAGTAAACACTGCTAGTCAAAGAGACCATAAAAGCTATATAGCAACCATGTTGCTTTTTCTGTTATTGTTTCAGCCTCAAAAGTGAAGCTACTTAAAGTTGAAATATACAGTCCCTTCTTTATCTTGTTGCTGATTTAGCAATTTTTAATACCTAAGTGAAACTGGCACCATAAAGATAAGCTCTAAAATTTTGTGGCAATGTATAAAGCTGAGTTGCTTTTGGAGTAGCTAAATGGAGAAGAAGCTGAACACAAACTGGCCTCCCATGTTCTCTACTGTTTAACTACAGCTCTGGGATTGATACATATAAGACTCGAATTCAAGCTCAAGATTTTTTTTAATATATATAAAAAAGAATTACTCCGTATAAGTTAAACCCTACCCATTATAGTTTATACCCCACTTGCTAATTGTGACAGACTCTACTTATTGTGTGTTGTTCAGCTCCCATGAGTTGTCAAATAGTAGCAGTTGATCAATTAATAAGTTTTTAATATCTATTTAATTAAATTCTTATATTCACCTAGTCAAGATCACACCATTGTTGTAAAAGAGTTCTACTGCATAGACTATCAAAATTTACTCCCAAAATTATACTCTATGATGTGACGAAAATTTACTCCCAAAATTATACTCTATGATGTGACGAGTTTTGATAAGTTACTTTTTTCATTAATACAAATGTTTACATCAAGATTTTGTGTGTATGAATAAAGGTTGGGAGTTAACAAATGGGACCATACATAGTATTTTTCGTTGTAAAAAGCTGCCTAGGTACTAAGTGCCCTTAAGCTGAATCAATTATCTAATACCAAGGAAAAAAAATTGACGTAGTAGGTGTGCATTGGGTGCATAAAATGCCTAGGATTTTTTTTTTATTTTTTAAATATTTTTTTTTGCATTTCTTTTTTTTTTTTTCCCTCAACTTTTCTCCTACGTGGTATCTCAAAATTTGAAGAAAAAAAATCAATATAATGCGTTGTGCAGTGGTTGCTTAAGTTAAGCGCTTAGGTTCCCTAGGCGCTAGGGACTCATCAAACGAACGTGGTTGCCTAACAATGTTTATAAGAGTGGATGACACAGAGTTCTTTGTTTTAGTTGATGGTTTGTGTTTAAATGCCAATGGACACTGTACTATTGTCTTTTTGTATTACGTATCTGGGTACAATCATGTATTTTATTTAAATTGTATCGAAAGATGTGTACTGATCAACACTTAAACCAAATTTTAAATATAGATATTGGAAAAATCATCATTTTAGTCCCTCAAGTGTTTTCCTACTATCTATGTAGTTCATAGTTTTAAATTTCAACTAATTTGATACTTAAATTGTTTTAAATTTCGTCAATTAAACCCTTCGAGAATCAAATTGACAAAATTTTAAAATGAGAAAATCACTATTTTGGCCTATCGGAAGGGTCTAATTGACAAAATTTTAAATAATTCGAAAATCAGATTAGTTGAAATTGAAAATTAAAGACTACATTAACAATTTAGAAACAATTGAGGGACCAAAATATTGGTTTTTCTTATACATATTTTTTGGTTAGCGTATTGTACTTGACTTGATGGTAACGTTCAAACTCTGAAATTGTTGTAATAATTAATTATAGGTTTGTAATTATTGATTGTATAACTACCGTTTCACTGAAAAAATCTATTGAATTGAATGTGAAGTATTTATTACTACAATCTACTCCTACCGATCGTTCATTAATTACAAAAGTCCTGAAAAATATGTCGTCCATTTTCTTGTTTTTGTGAAGAAAAGAAATAAATTTTAATTACAATTACTAGGACGGAAGAATCCTAAGCAAATATAATTACTAAAACTTCAATAACACATTAGAGCATCCACACCAATAGTTTTTTTGTTAGTTTTTTGGATGATATAGAGGTAAGAGATGATGATTTGGAGGAAAGAGGAGAGAAGAGAAAATGAATTTGCAGGAAATTTGGTTTTTGTGGGGGCCAGGAGGAGAGAGAAATAATTGAAAAAGTTGGGGTGTGCCGCGCAAACTGGGTGCCCAGTGCAGGCGCCCGGTAAATCCCATTTTTATATAGTTTTTTGTTGATAGTTCTATTTTTTTCCTCTCATATTCTCTTTTCTAGTCATACCTGTAAAAATTCTTCAAAAACCACAATGTGGATGCTCTATGACTTAGTATTCGAGTGATATACTTCAATGACACTAAGAGCATCCTTAATAAGTGAAGTGTTTTTTTTTTTGTTTTTTTTTTTGTTTTTGTGATTTTTGAGAAATTTTTGTAAGCGTGATTAGGAAAGAGAAGAAGAAAAAAAATTACTGCTCTGACATTAAAAATAAAAAGGTGATTAACGCGTCAGTCGGCGGCCCGACGCGTGCATTGCATTTGTACAAGGTGATTAGAGAGATTGTTGACTAGAGATGGTCATGCTGCTCTGAAGTTAGTATAGATGATTCAGAGAAGTAGAAGATGGCTCATACGCACAACTCAATTGATTCTAGGTAGTAGAATTTGGGTAAGGACATAGGATCAAGCCCTAACATATGTAGTGCGAGAGTTGCACGCAATGCAGTGGACTCCTTGTGGGCACCATGCATTGGTCATCCCACGTAATTTGCCGTTGAGTCATTGTAATTTACTTATACACTATTCTGTTGGGTCGGAATCTAAAACCTTAAGACGAAGGAATTTGGCCATTTGTGGGCAAGAGAAACATGTGGGCTTGACATGACAACTTTTGATTGGTTGACATGGTTAGTTATGCTGGTTGGTCAAAATTATTATTGCGATTTAGTTGGTTAGTCAGTGTTGTGATCTCTTAAGCCTAATTTTTGTGACTATTATTTGGTTTATTGGACTATTGAATTACTCTATAACCCATCATATTAATATTTAAATCAAAATTATTTTTTAGTAAAAACCAACTCTCGATTACAAGTAAGAAAATGAAAGTTAAGTTTATCATATTGGATGATCTTATTGTCAATATGTTTGATTATTTCTAGAGTGTGGGGTTATGATGATCATATCAAAATTAATTGCATTAATTAAATGAGAAGACAATTTGTGATTTGTACGTGCCAAGTGTTATGCTAAAACTGTGCTCGATCAGCTCACTACAATGGACTAAACTTCAATGGTGGGTTTCCACAATAATGGATTTGCCATAAGTAAGAAAACAAGTGGGGAAATCAGCTTGCAAAAGTCGTCTTTTATATATGGTCATTTCATGGTGTTTCTTTTGTATACAACCACAATTAAAGAGCTGCAACCCCACATGCTACATCACAATTATTTGCTTATGGAAGATTTTCTTTCTTTCTTTCTTCCTTTCTTCTTCAGTCTTTTCTGTTAACAAGTCAATCCTTGCATACTATAGCAAAATTCCTCATCTCCCAGGCCTCCACACCCGTGCCTAGCTAACAGGAAGACGGAGAGGTAAATTATAGTGATTAACCTCTTAGGTGAATGGACTAGTGATAAATTAGAGTGATTAGCCTTTTAGGTGAATAGACTAGTGTATGGTAATCATAATGAACTCATCACATTACATGTAACTCACACACTGCGATTATATATATATATATATATATATATATATATATATATAGTCATAATCAGGTGTGGTCACGTCTTAACGTGCGGTCAGTGCGGCCGCACCACTATGTATACAGATATACATTATTCAATGTTAGAAAATGCACCACACAAATATGCACCGTTAAGTACGCATCACCAAAAAACACACTACTAGGTATGCAAATATATACCACACAGTGTTAGGAGATGCACCATTAGGGGCAAGGGAGTTATTGGCGCATTATTTTGGGCGTGTGGTGTGTTTTTTGATATTTTTATTGTGTTGTATTTTCTAACATTGAGTGGTGTATATTTGTATACATAGTGGTGTAATTTGCACTGGCTGTATGGGAAGGCGCGACCACATTTGAATAGAAATATATATATATATATATATATATATATATATATA
>CM008337.1:6079762-6090482 GCA_002525835.2 Ipomoea batatas | reverse complement strand
TCATGTATCATCCCATTAATTCAGTCGTATCTATTCTCATTTCATCACCAGTCTTAATATTGATTGTCTTGATTTTTTAATTTTGTATTTTTAAAATATTTATTCCTATTATATGTTCATACATTCATACATAACCAAATATCAATATTGAAAATCATTCAAATTTCATCGTACAACTAAACATGTAAATTACATTTACTAAAACTCAGTCCAATTACTAAATATTTGATTCTGATTTGAATTTCAATTCCAATTCTTATGTTATAACCAAAAACACCTTAAGTCATTTCATTAGATTTTGGGGTATTGACGTATTGTCGAACCTCATCCACGGCGAGACGCACGGGCAGCGAGCAAGACTTTCTCATTCGAAATAAGAGCTGCCTTGCCTTGGCAGGACCGCAGGATAACATATAGAAATTAATGCAAATAATAAATATTGAACTCGCCTCTTCTCATTATTTACAAACACCACATGCAAAAAACACCCACTGCCTAGCGTATTACCATAAGCAGAGGTCTAGGTGGCTGGTCGGTTAAGCGCCGACTAGGTCTCGCCTAGTCAGTCGATTAGCTATTGTTCTTTTTTTTTTCTTTTCTTTAAATAGGTTATTTCAGTCAAAACGGTATCATTTTGAGCCAAATAACCCTAAATTGTTCAAACTCTATATTTTTTTAGTTTAATATTTAATATTTTAGTATTAACTATTAAAATATTAAATAGTTTATAATTATCAAATCTTAAAAAATTCAAAAATTTTAAACAAAGTTTTAAAAGATAAAAAATAAAATAAAAAATACGCGAGCGCCTAGACCCTGATTAATCGCCGCCTAGGTGTCCTTGAGCGCCTAGCCATTTTTTCAACCATGACAATCACTGTTGCAAAAATCGACCTAGGATGCCGCCTAGGCGCTTAGGCAGCTGGCCGCCTAGGCGCCCAACTCCGCCAACTCGGTTGAATTGGTCTTGCTAATTTTTTAATTTAATATTTATTTATATAAATAAGAGAAGTAATATATACGTGCATTTTTTTTTTGTTGTTAGCTGCCTAAGCGGTATAGGTGCTAGGCGCTACACTACCGCCCAACTAGCACCTATTGCAATCATGTTTACAAATAATAAACATTGAATTCTTATTAAAATTTGAATAAGAATATCAGCTCTATTTACCTACTCTGTTAATGATTTATAATGCAAGCCTAATTCAAGTTCACACACGATTTTTTATTTTTTTAACATTACACATGCAATTAATTAGTGCTGTAGAGGTAAATGTTATTTTCAGGGTGTTTTTTGAAATATTTAATAAATTAGTTACAACTTGAAATAAGTTGTTGAATAGGGTATGGTGTATTGGTGTTTTATGGAATATTTAATAAATTAGCTACAACTTGACATAAGTTGTTGAATAAGGTATTGTAACATCGGATAAGACACTAAACATAATGTTTATAGTTACAAGACGAATTTTAATTATTACATAAAATATTTTGAAGATTCAAAATGACGTATTTATTATCTCGGAGTATTTGAAATGTTGTTTCTCGATAATAACATCAAATTGGTTATGGCGGTTGATGATATGGTTTTAATGTGTAACCGGCCATTTTATTCATATTGGAACTATATTAACTTCCATTCCATAATTGCATTATTCCTATTTAAAGTGTACTCTATATTTACTCATTTTCCTTTTTTGTTTTGTTTTGTTTTTTTTAGCTATATTTTCATACTATATTTTAAATCATAATTATGTATTAAATTATGATTGAAATCAATTTCAGTGACATCACTACTTGATCTCATTTATTAAGGAAACTAGAACATACTATTTATTTACTAAACATTGATATTGATCTATAGTGTAAAATAAGCAAGGCAAAAACTTTTGGGCAAATTTTATTATGGACCCAATTTCATAAAAATATAATATTGTATGTAGAAAAGAATTTTTTATTGATTAATGAAAATAATTATATTTTAAGTGATATGAAAGTGGACCATTTTGAAAGCGAAGAGAGAATTGCATGGATGGAGAGTAAAGAGCGATTAGTTGTAACATTTTGAGAGTAAGAGTCAATTTCATGGGTGTTATTACGGCATCTCCAAATGGAAGAGATTAGGGAGAGAAAGAGGGGAGAAAGGACTAGAGGGGGAGTCAAGGAGGGAATAAACTTTCTCGGGAGAGAAAGTTTTCTCTGGATAAAGAAGAGAAGAGGGATTGCAAGCACACACCACTAGCGTGTATGCGTGGATACATGCATGCATGTTGGCAGAGACAATTGTCCCCCACCACCACGCTTTTTATTAAATTGTAACTTTTTTCCTCAACGGTCATAACATTGAGGCAAAACAAATGTTTTTTAATTGTAAATAAAAAATAATAATAAATGATTTTTTTTTATTTTATATATGTATTTTAAAATTTATTTTTGCTTTATATTTAATTTTTGATATTTTTTAATTAATTTTTTAAATATATTTTGATTTAAAATAAACAATTACATTAAAATTATAATAAAGTGAATAAATAAATAAATAATTAATGTAAAGGAGGTTGGGGAGAAGGTATTGGAGAGAATTATTATTATTATTATTTTTTTTAAAAAAATGTTAAATGGTGATTTAGAAAATTTTAACGAGTTAATTCTATTTTAGTCATAGATTTACGGGAATAATCCCAAATCTCGAGGATGGAAGATAAAACAGTCGTTGCCCGTGCAAGCGCATGAGCTACATGATTCACTTACATATTCCTATCATGGCGAACAGTGTTGTTCCCAATTCCCTAGCAAATTAGCAATGACTCGACACTGCTTAATAATAAGACCGACATAAGGGCATCTACATGATCAATGGAGATTGCTTGGTTCTTGGAACAATAGAAGATGATTTGGAAGGGAGAGAAATAAGAGAGAGAAAGAATTAGTTGCTCCTACAAGCTTTGATTTATTTAATGCTTGTGGCTTGCTTTGCGCGTTTGGCGCACGCGTCTCACAGCCTTTATTTATTTTTTTATTTGTTATTTTCTAAAATCATATTTGTTTGTTTGTTTGTTTTTTTTTCTTCATCCCATTTTCTCTTTCCTAATCACACTTACAAAAATCTCTCAAAAACCGCGAAATATCTCCATTGATAAGAATGCTCTAAGAGTAATCCCGACAAACACAATTAAAGTTATTACAGAAATTTAAGCAATCAGGTGAGAGCTTCCTTGATAGCGATTGTGTTAGTGAGGTAAGGATCTTTTTCACAAAATAAATGACCTCCATAAGGGTTCACAATGCAATGTAGATCCAAGTACATGTGTATGTGTCTTATATTGTGAGTTTTGTTTTACGTTATAAAATTTTGTATCTAAAACAAATTAGTCATTGTGTCTTATATTATGAATTTGTGTTTTATGGACATAAATTATATTTGAAAAGTAAATAAATATATAACACGTGTATGTATCTTGGACTGTGATTTTTTGTGATTTTTGTTATTAAATTATGTATCTTACAAATATAAATTTTGTATCTCGTGGATTCAGCATTTGTGATATAAATTGCCTCTAAAAACAATATTATAAATGTTTTCAAAAAAAAAAAAAAAAACAATATTATAAATTCGTTTCTACGGGCTTGTTTTCACCGGTCAAAACAAGTCGCTTTTCTCCAATTAGTAGTTTTGTTGCTGCCCCGGAAATGAACCATCCTTGGCAGAATGGTGCGACTGCTTGATCTTGCTCGGAGATTGCAGAAAACAAACTCAATTCTTTTGCTACCTCGCATCTTCACCTCACGACTTCTTCGGCCTGCTTCGCCTACTCTTCCTCAGCCCAATCTTCGGCGGCATTTCTCTGGGGTGTTTCGTCGAACACCTTTCAATCGTGTTCCTCAAAGTCGTAACTTCTCCAGCTTCCAAAGCGCCCAGACTTACGAAATTATTGATTTTGAAGAATACGTTGAGCGATTAGGCGAAAATCCCCGAGTGGGTGTGAGTGAATTTATTGGGTTACTCGAAAAGGCAAAGGATTTTGCTTCAGGAGATGAAGCCATTGCTTTTCTTGATCAGTGTAGTGTTAAACCCAGCAAAGATTTTGTCTTTTTGGTGATATGGGCTGTGAGAGACCAGTGGCAGTTGGCTTATTTAGCATTCAAGTGGGGTGAGAAATGGGATTGCATTGTTGAAAAAACTTGGTGTTTGGTGATATGGGTGCTGGGCAACCACAAGAAGTTCAGTATTGCTTGGGCTTTGATCAGTGACCTTGTACGCAATTCAGTGGATGTCCAAGAGGCTGTTCTCATTATGATTGATAGGTAATTTGAGCCCTTCCTTTTTAAAGGCATCTTAAGTTATTCATGCTCATTCTACACCTAAAATCATATTTACCTACATTGTATACATTGAAAGGCTGTGATTGATTTTCTATTCTGAAGCATGCCCATACATGCATATATGTTGTGAGTTTGTGGATGTGGTTCTTGATAGCAAAGTTCAAGGGGTGGAGCCAGCTTCATTTCAACTAAAAGCCTAAACTAATAGTTGGATTGCACATATGTTTATATATTATATGCTCAACACGAGGCTTTTAGTTGGATTGCACATATGTTTATATATTATATGCTCAACACGTCCCGGGCCGATTACTTTTGATGAGCTCCAAGCAACACATAGACCATAGTCTTTTTTTTATCCAGTAACCTTTGGCATGGGCTGCTCTGATACCAAATTGGAACATGCTTCCCATCTCAACTAAAAGCCTAAGTTGATAGTTGAATTGCACATTTATGTTTTTATATTATATGCTCAACACCGGGTACTGACGGGGCAACTCGCCATTTACATCATCCAATGGCTCTTGGATATGGGTTCTGGGCTTAAGATTAGTCTGGCTTAAGTTGGAAACGTATTATATCAAAAAAGAACGTGAGTAATATAACTTCTAGGTTCTGTATGGACCAGCAGTTGCTCCTACATTACTGGTCAATCTGTTAATTAGGGAAACTTGTAATATGGTTTTAAGCTATGCATTAACATGATTAGTATCTGGCTTCAAAATATGTTATAGTGTTGTTTAAATAGAAAGAAGCTATTCATTCATCTATTGCTTGAAATGATGATCATTTACATGGTTCTTACGATTACTATATGAAAGGTATGCTGCAGCAAATTATCCTGACAAGGCTATGCGGGCATTTCAGATAATGGAGAATTTCAGCTTGTCTCCTGATCAGAAAGTGTTCTTATCGTTCTTGGATATTCTTTGTAAACATGGATTTATTGAAGAGGCTGAAGAATTCATGCTTGTCAATAAGAAGCTATTCCCATTGGGAATTGATGGCTTCAACGTAATTTTAAATGGATGGTGTAACATTGCGGTTGACATATCTGAAGCCAAGAGGGTATGGCGAGAATTGTCCAAATGCTGTATCGTGCCAAATGGGACTTCTTACATGCACATGATTTCCTGTTTCTCCAAAACTGGCAATCTGTTCGACTCCCTCAGGCTATATGATGAAATGAAGAAACAAGGTTGGGTTCCTGGGGCGTCGGTGTATAATTCTCTGGTGTATATACTAACCCGCGAGAATTGCCTGAAGGAAGCTTTGAAAATTGTGGATAAGATGAAAAAAGAGGGCGTGCAGCCCGATTCCACTATGTACAACTCGATCATATTTCCTCTTTGTGAAGCGTCTAAGTTGGAAGAAGCGAGAGCTGTATTGGCTATGATGATAGGGGATAATGTAAGTCCAACAAGGGTAACATACCATGCATTACTTGCAGCTGCAAGCCTAGAAGGAACTACCGAACTTCTAAATAATATGAGGAAAGCGGGACTTGGACCGAGCAGGGATACGTTTCTATTAGCACTCGATAGGTTCTTCAAGTTAAAGGATCCTGAAAATGCAATGAAGCTATGGGCGGAGATGAAATCGTACGAGGTAATGCCCGATTCTGCACATTACACTGTGATGGTGGAAGGGCTCCTGAAGTGTGGAATGTTAGTCAGGGCCAAAGAGTTATATGCTGAGATGAAATATAACGGGATTGTCGATGACCCAAAGCTCCAGAAGCTCATGAAACTGAAGGAATCTAATAGAAATGGTGGTAATCAGAGTGAAAGGGAGGATAGTATCGTAAAACGTGGAAAGAGAACTCAATGGACACACCACAGAGAAGGCAATGTGGTTAGGAGCCAAAAACATGATAATAACCCCACACAAAAGAAGAGATAATAGGACATTTGAGTTTGAAGGTTTCATCATTGTACTAACAAAGGCCCTCTGTGCACCAAGGCTTAGCATTCTTGTAGGAACAATGAAGCTGTGCTACAAACCAGGTGCACTTTCACACTTCCTCCATATATTTACAGTCATCTTCTCTTACTTTACTAGTTGAATCTTATTATCTGAATTCTGAAGCTTGGCAGTTGGCAATGATGAAACTTCATACGGAGTATTATTTAAAGTTGAGATTTCAAAACACATTTCATATTGAGCTTTTGCTGCATACATATTTGACTTGTTAATGCCCCTGTGCATAGCTTTGTGGTCGAAAGGTTGATTGTGGATGTAGTGACCCTGCAAATATCCAAATTCGAATCCTCAATGAGGGAGGATCATCTTAGCCTTGGACAAAAAGCAATCACTCAGACCATGCGTCACTAAGGTACATCTCACAATTTACATCCTCTCATAATCCCCAGAGCAGGGAGGGGAGGGGCCTCCGCCTCAGGTTTTGGGTTTAAACCTATTTGACTTGTTAATGTACTTTGCTTTGCAATCTGAAGGTAATTCCTGAGATTATTGGGTGTATTTGTCATGTGGCAAAGCCAGCTAGGACATTAGAACTTAGAATCCAGTGGCACAAGAATAAATATATATTTCCAAAACCTACTGGCGTGAATAAATTAATAATGGCCCTATGCATGTGATGCTGACATGGTTTCTTTATAGAGACAACAACATGAGACACCATCCTTATATGCCCAATCTGATTTTTTTTCCTCCCACTTGTAATATACTAGAGACAATATCTCTACAATATCTTTAAAAATAACAAATAATATTATTGTCGAAACCCATAAGTAATGAATTCTCACGTATTCATCATGTTACTATCTGTGGAACTAGGCTACACCAATGAAATGTCAATCCCTATAATTTTTTTTGTTAGCTCCTTTGTTTTTTATCCTTTAAAAAAGACAATATGTATATAATATATTGTAATTAGGATTTTTTTAATGGTATAGTGTACCATATACATAGTTGTACTTGACATTTGTAGCACTAATATTGATAATACTAATACAGTAAAAAAATAGTATACGTGGATGTACCCAATATTGTTGGCGCATATCAATTTTAAAATCCCACTATTATTATAATAATTAAATAAAAATTATAAGATCTTACCATCATTACACTTTTAAAGAAATAGAAGTTATTAAATTAAACACTTTCGATACAAAACAATATAAAATATAGAGTTAATTCTAGATTTAATCCTCTTACTATTACTCTCTTTCAATCTTTCTTTGAGTTTTAAAGTTATTAAATTTAGTCATTGAATATTGAATCATATCCAATTGTAATTCACTGTAAGCTTTCCGCTGTGTGAGCAATTTCCCATGTGTGAGAGACAATTGGTACAATGGTAATGACATTTCAATTTTAACAATTTACACATCAAAAAGTTAACGACGGATTACAATTGAAAATGATTTAATATATCATTGTAACGTTTCATAATGACATTAATTTTGTTGTGACATGAAAAACTCATTATCACTAGACATTAGTCACTACTTAAGACGAGAGTATGCACTAAGTAATTTTTTATTTTTTATTTTTGGTAATAAACCAGACAATGAAGAAAGATCCAGTTAACAGGCATTATCAAGTCTGACAAAATCTCATTAATTAGTTGATAAAACATGATTAATTTGTTTGGGATCCGGAAATAACCGTTGGAGGTGGTGGACAAGTAAAAGCAGACAAAGCAGTAGCAAATTGTGCAGCTTTCTATTTAAGTATTCAAGTGTTTTGAAAAAAGCAGGTGACAGACAGACAGGTTTCCTCACAGCTATCCACCACTCAATCATGTCCACCTCACCCTCCATCTCTAACCTCCTCTCCCTCCTCCTCCTCTTAATCGCCGCCGCTTCCACCACCGTCTCCGCCACCGACCACATCGTCGGCGCCAACAGAGGCTGGAACCCCGGCATCAACTACACCCTCTGGGCCAACAACCACACCTTCCTCGTCGGTGACCTCATCTGTATGTTCAACACTTTTTTTTTTTTTTTTTATTACTACTGACTCTATTACATTGTAGTATCTATTCATATATATATATATACTTTCACAATCTGTTGAAGCACAAAGAGTCAATACCGCATCTTCTACAGCACTTTCTTTAACTACCCACAAATCAATCCTTTTCTAGTGGACTTATTTTGATTTTTTTTTTTTATAGCGTTTAGGTATCAGAAAACACAGTACAATGTGTTTGAGGTGAACCAGACCGGGTACGACAATTGCACAACGGAAGGCGCGGTCGGAAACTGGAGCAGCGGAAAAGACTTTATTCTCCTGGACAAGCCTAAGAGGTATTACTTCATTTGTGGCACTGGTGGCTGCTTTAATGGCATGAAGGTTTCGGTTGTTGTCCACGCGCTTCCACCTCCGCCTAAATCCGCCGTCTCTGCTGACCACTCCAACACCAAGTCCGCCGCCTCTGCCTCCACTCCGCCGCCTGCTCTTTGGGTGCTCATTGCTGGGCTTCTCATGGGTTTCTTGGGATTTAGCCTGTAGAGTTATGCTTGAATTGCTATCCAACCATTCAAAAATGAGTATTTACCATTTACCACCACGCACTTGTAGTGTGATTTGTAAAAGTGAAAATGAAGTGTTGTCATTTGTTGATTTATCATTGGAACATTTTTTCTTCTTCTTTAACTCCATTTTTTGGGAAATGATATGATTTCTTAGGGCTGTAATGTTTAGTTACTCTAACCATTCTCTCTTCTTCAGTTTTAATTTCTTTTGACAAAAAAATATCAAATAGGTTATTGAATGTTTTATTCTTGTGCAATTGAGTCAATGAACTTTAAAAATGTACAATCAAACTTTCAAACAAGTAAAATGTATAATTGACAATATTACATTGTAAAGTATGACTTCTCATGGCAGAGTCACTACATGCTACTTGAACATAAGGTGTTTGGTCACTGTCATATTAGTTAGAAGTAAAGATTAATATAATTTGCTTGTTTGATGATTTAAATGCATATTTTTTAAGTTTAGTGACCTAATTGCACAAAAATGCAAGTTTAGTGGTCAATTTTAAAACTTTTTTTTTTTTTTCAATTTTTTTGAAGTTATTATTATTATTTTCAAATTCAAATTCAATACGGAGTATATCATTGCAACTTTACCTTTTACAAGATTGGTAAAACATGTCATGAAACAGCCCTACAAAAACGGCTGTGCTTGTACCCTAAGAGCAATCACATTAATGCAAAAAAATAAAATAAAAAAAAAGGGTACAATATAGAGCAGAGAGTAGAGAGTATCTTTTACGCCTGAGCTGTCTGTGTGTTGGATATAATGGAAGAAATCATGAATTGGTCATTAGGTAGGTAGGGAGTCTCAATCAGTTTTTATTAGGATTTGGCTTTAATTTTAGCTGGATTATAAATAATTCCAGATATATCTCTATCTCTTCTCATTTTCAGAATATGACATTATAAATTTCTTTTTCAATTAAAATTGTTTACTATCACTAAAAAAATAAGAGTGTTTACTAATTGAAAAAAAAAATCTTATTAGTTTGAAAAAAAAAGGAAAACAAAAAATGTATTTACTTATACATTTGTTAATTTAAAAATAGTGTAGAGAATTAAAAACTAAAAAATTGAAGTAAATGTTACCTTCAATTTTTCTTGTTTTTGCTATTAAAAAAGTTTTAATTGTAAAAGATCATGTAATTTAACAATATAAATTTATAATAACATTAAGTAAGAGATTATAAGTTCAATTTTTTTTTCCAAAGTATACATTGATTAATCCAAATACAATAATAAAAAAAAAATTAAGGGCCCTCGACCTCGGGAACAATCCTGATATATCTTTAGGGATTTTTTTTAGTAAAAAAAGGGAGATATTTTTGTGACTATCACTTGTGTTTAAAAAAAAAATCAATTAATATAATCAAAATAATTAATTATTTTTAAATTTTAAAAAGGCATCGTAATGAAAGGTATTTGAAAAAAAAACCTTTAAAACTAAATTAAAAAAGATAGTTGCCAACTAGCTTGTTGCTCAATGACACATCTGTAGCTCCTCCAAATAGGAGGTTCGGGTTCGTTTCAATACGATGAGAAAGTATATTTAGATAAATACTACATTCTAATATGGTCAATACAACTCAACAAAAAAATTAAAAGATTGTGCTTAGTCCAACAAAAACGTTCAACAGTGAAATGGGTGTAATTCATTCATTAGGAGATTGATTCATCTGTAAGAATTTGGCCCAACCACATTAAAATGGCCCAAAATTTGAGCTTGGCCTGGCAAACAATGATTAATTATAACGTTAACCATAAAAAATATAAGTATTTGTGTTGGCCAAAAGAGTGAGCAATCGCAGACATGGGTTCATTTTATAAGGTAGATCATTGTGATAAAATATATTTTTATTATACTAAATATTATTTTTTAAAAATCC
>CM008337.1:6042806-6053921 GCA_002525835.2 Ipomoea batatas | reverse complement strand
AAAAAGTACAACAAAGACAAGACGAGGAGGAATCATATCCCAGAGCCTCAGAAACTTGACCAGACCTCAAATTTCTGCTGCCACCTACTGCTGTTTGTGATGATTATTGGAAAATGAACCCAAAAAAATCATGAGGAGACGATAAGATTCATCCAACGGTGGAAGCTAGAGTTGCTGCATATATGGCATGCAGAGCAGAGGGTTTACTGGTGAGGTGATGTAATGAAAAACTAATTTGTTTGATGTTTTGTGCGAATGGCGTCATTAGATTCTTGGGCCTTTAGCTTGTTGACAACATTATTATTATATTGTCTAATTTGATGTTTTGGGTTGTGTCCCTAACAGCGTACGCCATCCGCTGTCTGCTTTGTAAGCCTTCCCGGGGGCAACATCATTATATTCACTCGCTGCCTCTGTCACCTTCCCTAGCTCACTCCCATTGCTTTTATTGCTTTTTGCACACCCTTTAAATAACATTATTATGTCATCTTACTTAATTTCTCAATACTAAATACTAAAAATAACAACAGACAAAAATTAACCAGCACACCATTGCCAAGCACCTTGTGCTCAGATGGCAGAGTAGTGACTCTCCCATATAAGAGATCATAAGTTCGAACTTCAGTCGAGGCATACTAACTCCAGTAGGCTGAGACAATATGAAAATACATAAATGTAACAACTAACAAAAATTACGTACATCATCAGCGAGGAAACAAGCGTCGTGTTTGATCTCCCATAGACTTAATTGGCTCCTCGTGCTAACCACCAATGCTTGCCATTTCTCACTTTTTGTTGAGATTTTATTCGCTTAATGCAGGCAGGCAGGCAGGCGGGTATATAACCAGTGGGTAGTTACTAGTTAGGCTCAAGCTAGGAAAATTAAATGAGCATGCATAGAAGAAGGCAGCTGTTTTGTCTCGTATTCATGGCAGGCCGCTGGGGAATTGAGCTAACCCTATGTACTTACGTACGTAGTTTTTATAGCTAGCAGATGTGACCCAGTTTTTATGGCTAATTACTTCGTTAATTTACACTCAAGCTGCACTTGTTTTACTTTCTTCCATTGTGTTGCAGCAACTTTTATAGTGATAGGTAACTCCAAAACCTTACTAATTGTAGCCACGTAACACAATACTAATTGTTGCAATAGTAACTAAAAAGTAGCACAACTGGTTTGTCTTAACCCAAATACCAAGAAATGTTGAAGCAGTTAACCAACTTGGGCGAGCAGGGCAAATTATACCACGCACTATAACCCACATTGTAATGTAGATTACTTATAAATGTTTTTATATACTAAAAATTCATTTTATGTTGAACATTCAAAAAAAAAAGAAGGGGTATATGTTAGTAGTCTATTTTGCAAATTGCAATGCGGATTGTAACCAGGATATCAATTGCTCAACTTGATTACCAAATTGGGCCTTTTAACTATTTAAAAGTGCATTACTTCTACAGTTCTACTCTTCTAGTCCTGATAAAAGTAGTACAATTTCAATAATTAAAATTAATTTATTGATTTTGAACTCAATGACTATAAAAGCATAATAGTCGAAAACCCAAAACAAGTCAGATAATAAAATTAATAGAAAGCCCAAATAGAATCATCCCATACAGGTAGTGGGAGAAGAGAATTTCTGAGACAAAAGTTCAAAGTAAGAAAAGATGGCTATGAATCAGGCAGATGGTGTTCTCTGACAGAAGTAAAAGTACAAGGGAGCTTGAAGCTTTCAAGGAAAAGAATAAAACTCACTATGCTTAGACAGAACTAAGATGTAATGGGAGAGAGATATCATTACATATAGAGCCCTTCAGGGACTCCCTCTTTCTTCTTGAACATAACTTTGTCTTTTGCTTTCTTGAAATCTGCATGGGTCACCTACAAAATTGGCAAAATTTTTGAATTGTTACTCGTGTAGTCTTAAAGTTTTTAACTAAATTCATTAAATCTTATATATATAGATTTGCGTTAGCAACAGAAATATGGCGCACCTTCATACGCCTCTCTCTTAAAGCGAGCAATCCAGCTTCAGTGCAAATAGCCTTGATATCAGCACCAGAAAACTCATCTTTGGTCATGACAAATTCTTCCAAGTTGACATCATCAGCTAATGTCATTCTTGCTGTGTGGATCTGTTTATATAGAGAAAATATTGCTCAATAACAAAAGTCATTTTAGATTAATCGGGTAAAATTGATTTCCTGTTTAATATAATAATGCAAAATGCACATACCTGGAAAATGCGCCTCCTTGTCTTGATATCAGGAAGAGGGAATTCAATCTTCCGATCTATTCTACCCGGGCGAAGCAGTGCAGGATCAAGAGACTCAATTTTGTTGGTTGCCAAAATTACCTTAACGTCTCCTCTAGAATCAAAACCATCTAGCTGGTTAAGCAGCTCCAGCATGGTCCTCTGAATTTCACGCTCACCACCTGAGTGTGCATCATACCTATAGATGGAATGCATAAAAACTCGGAACTCCATGACGTTTTATATCTCCAAGAGATGATATCAAAAAACATACCTTTTAGTACCAACTGCGTCAATTTCATCAATGAAGACAATGGAAGGCGAGAGTTCATCAGCAACTCTGAACAGTTCCCTCACCAACTTGGGGCCATCACCCAAGTACTTCTGGATCAGTTCACTTCCCACAACTCGCAAGAAAGTTGCAGAAGTGGAGTTTGCTACTGCCTGAATAACACAAACAATATCCATATTAGGGTATTCTTTCATATAATCCAGCAGAGAATCTATTCTAAATACTTTTACAAATCACCAGACTGGATCTCTTTATCATCAATTAGTAAAATGAAATGCAAGCAGAAGAAGCAGATCTAGTGCATAACATATAAAGCAGTGTATCCCAAATGTTGACAGTTATAATCTATAGGCAAATATAAACAGATCACATGCATTGCAAAAGCTTGAATTGTAAGAGCAATGAGGAGTATATCATAAGCTTAATCTAGATTCTTGAGTAATGGCCATAGCCACTCTATGATGCAAGTACCGTTTTCCATACTCCAGAATATGTATATGCTATATAAACAGATCTGCATCCACATAGAAGTGACCCCACCGTGTTAAACTAAACCAACACAACAGTAAGTTGTTTTAACATAACCAGATCCATACAGATTTTGTCATACACTTTATCATTGACATTAAAAAAAAATATCGCATAACTTAAAACCATTTAAAACTTTTAACATGCAACGAATATGAAATTTCAAGCAAACCTTTGCAAGCAAAGTTTTTCCAGTGCCAGGCTCTCCATACAGAATTACTCCTTTTGGAGGTCTAATACCAATGTCTTCATATAATTCAGGGTGTGTCAATGGAAGCTCAACCGCCTCCTTAATTTCCTGTATCTGTGCATCTAATCCACCAATATCAGCATAAGATTCCAAAGGAGCCTTTTCAACCTTCATTACAGATACCATGGGATCAACATCATCTTGAAGAAGCCCAACTACAGACAAAACCTGGAAAGAATCAAGAAGTATCGTCAGAACACAATAAATGATGAAAACACACAGTTCATTAAGTAATGCCTCCTTTGATACCCAAAAGTAAGTTTATGGCTTAATGCACCCTCCCCCTTGGCCCTCACAAATATAAAGAAAGAGAAAGAACCTCATATATGATACGGAGTAATAGGAAATAATAGTGATGAAAACAGATATCTCAATTTAAGCATACAAAACTGTGAAGCTTGAGCAAAATTTTCAACCACCAAGGATTCAAGGATATGTTCTCTACTGCTATGGTCATTTAGCTAATTAACAACACACTATCAAAAGTAATGATACTCGTTTACAGATACAACATTAAATCCTCAGCTTCCATCCATTAACCCTGAGCTCTTGGAAGCTAGCAGGAAACTTCTGAATTTACATAACCTTTGCAAGCATTTTTATATTTGCACAAGCATATAGCAAAATAATCATAAGCAATGATGAATAGTTTACCCTAGATATCAATAATTGCTAACCCTAGCTCATCATTATCCGAGATCCTAATTTGCACCATGAAACCAAGGAGAGATTCATTCAGCATTGTTACTTCAATATGCACATTCAGAAGAAGATAAATAAACAATCTATCGGAGATAATTAGTTCTATTACCTTATTGTGCATCAAAATTGCACATCCAGGCTCGAGCTGATCCTTATCGACGAACGATAAGATAGAGACGTAGTACTCGGGCCCCACGGAAGAAGAAACAATGGCATGATTCTCGTCAATCAGCTCCTCCAGATTACCGACGCTCATCGGCGTTCCTCGGAGATCATCGACCTTCGATCGATCCTCTTCCGTCTTCTCCTCCTGCGGCTTCAATCGCTCCTGATTGGCCACAAATTCCTCCTCCATCAACAGATAGTCCTTGATGCGCTCCAGCTTGAGGAGCCGGAGCTTGCACTTGGTGAGCGGAGTGACAGTCGGAAGCCGAGCCGCCGCCTCGGGGCCTTTCTGCTTCCTTTGTTTGCGTCCGACGCGGGCAGGTGGCGCCGCCGGCTCGAACTTCTTCTCCTTCTTGTCATCGTTTTTCCGATCTCCGGGAAGCTGCCTGTTCAGACCTCCGGGAGTTCCCTGACCCATGATTCTTCTTCTACAGAGGTGAGGTAAGGTTACAATAGGGGTTTTAGACGGGAATCAACCAGTTTCGTTCCTCTCAAGAAATCTAGTAGATGAGGCAAATGATAAAATAAAATTGTAAAAAAAAAAAAAAGATAAAATAAACAAATATTTTTTTAGAGCTAATACTCAATTTAATCATCTGTAATAATTTTTTTTCGATTTAGTTCTAAATGACTTTTTGTGTTTAATTTGGTCATCGATTTCGATAATTTTACTCAATTAAGTCATCTGTTAAGATATCTTGGTAATTTCATTATATTAATACTCAATTTAATCATCGACTATAATAGTGATGGAGATATTGTTAAGCACTTGTTGTTGGGTTGGACATGTCTAAGGAGGTGGGGATCACGTAGAAGGTGGTGGGTCGACCTGGATGAGTGTTGCCGACGGGTGGTGGAAGGAGAAAGGGGTTGTTGCCCCCCACCGAAGGGGGTGTGTCTCACGCCCTCGTTTCTAGGGCAACGCGGGGCGGTGGTGCGGGGGGTTCCACAAGCTGCCGCAGGGCAGCCAGATTGCCAAGTCGGTTGGGGCGTTGGTCCGGGGTGGGCGAAGCGTGCCTCGTGCCCCACCCGTGCCCCTTTTTCTTGAGGTGACGGGTGTGGTGCGGTGTGGTGTCTGGAGTCGTGTGACATGCTTGAGGCGGTGTGGGATCATGTCATTGCCATGAGGCACGTGTAGGATGGTGAGGGAAGGGGATCATGAGCCATACGCGTGAACAGTGCAGTAACAAGGATTCTAATTTTGGTATAAATAAGATGTCTTGCTTCTCATCAGGATATCACTATCTAAACATTATAGATACTTTAGTCGAGTGGCTTGAGGCCCCAACTTTTAGCTTATATACTATGGTTCAAGTCCTAGCAATAGCAGTCATATTCTAGCTTACTACTAGACCAAAAGTTATAGCTCACAAGGAAGGCGCAATTTTATGGCTCTAGCTCACAAGAAAGACGCAATTTTATGGCTCTATTTTCTTATACCCTGCCACTTTTTTGATAGGCATGGTGCCTGGACTCTCTACCCATCTAGTGTTAAACTTGGTCTTTCACTAACCTCCGCCCAATACGAATAGATGAATAGTTCCATAAAATCATCCCCAAGATAGCCACGGACAAACCTGCGAAAGTGTATCCTGCATACGCCACAATGTCCAGCAAAGGTGCTTCTCAGCAACCAAGTGAGAAAAGTGTCATCTTTAGCAATGAAACTTGTAAAAACCAGCCAACCAAGCCCTTCATGAATAGCCAGTTTAGGGCTTCAGGGCTAAACCTGGCAAAGCTTAGCAATAAAACCTACCCATCAGAATAATATACTAAACAACCCCAAACTCCACCCCACCTGCCCACTCAAAACAGAGCCAAAACTGTAACACACATCCATTAACAACATTCAGAAACAAATTCAGAGCTTGAACCAATAATTTTCTCTCCATAAGCACCTAATCCACAAATCTCAAATAAGTAGAAAACAATTGTTCATTTAACTCACTACATCCCCATAATACATATTATTACACAATACATATACTATCTGAATATATGTAGCCATCACAACATATATATGTAGCAAGAATTAATGAAAGGGTTTTCTTATAACCAGCAACATATATAGTTGATTACTCCTTAGAATCCAAGACCATAATAGTGCTTAAATTCATCGGACTCATGTACTTATTGGTTCCGGTCAAAATGGCTTGCACTACTAGTCGGTTGGCCCGTTCCGACGGATGAAACGGGTCCCAAAACGCATACTCGTCCCTGTTTGCGCACAGATTTGATGCCGCTGTGCACAGTCCAATCCCGTTGTAAGGCCCTTGTCCACAACATGCTGCCTTCGACGTGACAAATCCTATAATTTTTAACATCAAAAAATAATACGTCAGATAATAAAGTTTACAATGTTAATAAACACCGGGATTTTTTTGTATGGGGTATGCTTTTAGAATTGTATCATAGTACCGTTAGTACTTAGTACAATTCAAAAATATCTATAATTGTACCCGGTATAAAAGACACTGGTCTGGTATGAATGGATAGCGGGAGATAGGTATTGAGTTTGTTCGGACTAACCATAGGCTTGGGGATTGTTGATGAAATCGTTTTGCATTTGCATGGCATTGACGCCGACAAAAATGTCGGAGCCGAGTTGTTGGTTGAGATCGGCGATCATTTGAATGAGGAGCGGGTTAAATATAGCGGCGGCTTGTTGAGGCTCCACTGCGCACTGCCCGTTTAGGCTCCTTTGGGCCAATTCTGCAGGAACACACCCTAGCGGTCCGGTTCCTGTCACCAACACTCTTCTAGCCCCCATTTCGTATAATCTCTGAACAAAGATAACATTGTAACTTTAAAATTAGGACTGTCAAAGTGAACCGGAGCCCAAGACTTAGAGTCACAAAAATATGGCATTAAAAAAACGAGTGTAACAGGCTTGGCCCACTAAGACCCGCAACTCACAAGCCAGACCCTATATGGCAGAGTCACTACATGTCATCTTAGCACAAGGTGCTTGACAAGATGTTCATGCTTTGGTCATTGCAAAAGTGAAGAATATTTAATGGAGATAAAGTCAAGTGCAAGATATCTTTTGAGAAAGTAATATTAAATTTGTCTCCCTTGCCTTTGCTTTTATTAAGGGAATTCAATTCGAAACTGATGAGGTTGATTTCTTGAACAAAGTTGTTCAAATTTTTTCTTTAAAAAAAGGTGTTAGTTCACGGGACGATCTGCGGAGCCCACCGCTTAACGAGTCGGCCCGTAAAAAACCCTCAAAACATTATACCTGTAGTGGGGTGGGCTTAATGGAGCAGGTCGACAGTCCTATTTAAAATTTTGAATTATATATTACCATTTTTCTTGAAATATTATCACTTTTGCTCACTTTAATTAAGTGAACAGAGATCACGTACCTGCTGGACCTCGGCAAATTTATGTTCTTGCCGGCAATGACTGTTCCTTTTCTTTGAAAATAGCTTTGAACAAGGACATTATATTTGTTGCTTCAGGATATGGTTGGTGAGGGAAATAAATGCAATCAAGTTTTATCATTACTGTGCTGTTGACTTACTTCTTTTTGTATTTTGGTTGGACCATAGATTTCCCTAATCCAGTATATTAGGATTTATACATTGAAACTATTCTTATTAGTGTTGAATAGGACATTAAAGAATTATAAGAAACTCGTCTCATTTTATTCACACCCCCACAGGCCCTTGGTACTTATTTCTTTTTGTTATTATTTGTATCATAACTTGTGTTTTTAACTATTCCGAGCAATTTTAAGTTGATCATTTTCATTAATATTTTGTTAAACTACAAAGCACTTGAGGGATACTGAAAATGTTTATCTCATATAGTTGAAAAAAAAAAATTAACTTGGTTGGCCTGAGTGGTTATACACTCACATTCTTATGAGAGGGAGGTTTAGGTCAACTCCTTCTCACAAATGCCCTTAACCTGAATATGATACGAGCTTAAATGTGCAAAAAGAAGAAGAAATCAAATTCGATATTTACCTCTATTACTTAAGTTTTTTTCAAATTAACATGTAAAATTATTAGAATATATGATATTACCATCAAGATCTTGCGGTATTCAGAGATGAGATACCGAGAGAAATTGGGGATGGAGAACTGAATCCGTCGGGCGCTGACGGGCACCAAGAAGTAGTTGTTAACGAAGTCGTTACCGCCGAGGGTGATGAGGAAGAGCGCCTGGTTCACAAGCATCGCCGCCGGCGCGCTTCCGATCAAACTTCCGACTCGCTGCTGGTACTGCTCGAACAGCTGAAGCTGTTGCGCGATTCTTATTATGTTTGCCTACGCAAAATGAACCAATGGAAGTTACATATACTGATATACAACAAGGATGATGCATGCCAAGTGTTTGTTTAATTGCTTGAACGACTTACGAATTGAATGCCGGTATCGTTGAGAATTCCGATTCCGGCAGAAGCGAAGTTGGCGCCAACTAGTAGCCTCTGGCCTCTCAACTCTGGGTCCAAGTAGGCCAGTGTAGCCTCTGAACCAATTGCTTGGCCTGCATGCCATTATCACCAAAAAAGATGTCAACCTAAAGAATACATAAAGATTTCTTTCACTAGTTGATCTCTTGACAATTATGGTATAGGATTTGGGACAACTCAACCAAACTAGTAGGATAACTGGCTTGGTGTCCACACCATTAGTTTAGTTAGTTTTTAGGTGGTTGATTGTGGATAAAGACAGTAAAATTGAACTCTGTCAACTATAGTGTGTGAGAAGACTCAATTTAGGGTGTATTTGGAAACCCGAGAATTTCTTTGGGTTTCTCGCATTTGGCCAGGCTTGAAAAATCCAGTCAACTGAAATGATTTCTGTAGACCGAGGAAAATCACTCCATTTTGACGGAAAATGACTTCCGCCAAAAAATTCCAGAAGTCATTTTCATCCCCAACCGCAACATGCCAACACCCATCACGGGCTCTGGTTTTCGGCTTTGGTTTCGCGGCGGAAAATAATGATTTCCCTTGGAAACCAGGGTTTTTTCTTAATAATACTATTATATTTTAAATAAAATAATTAAAATTTATAATTATACAATTCTATTAATTTTTTAGAAAATGAACTAAACACAAATATTGTTTTTCAAAATGCAACCAAACACATGAAAATGATACTGTTTTCATAAGATAACTCATTATATTTTTCATGAAACATTTTCCTACTTTCCAAATACTCCTTTAATATAAGGGTTATTAGTGAAGATGAGAGTAGAAATGAAATCTGACTGATAAGATCAGGGATGTTGTAGCCGTTGGAGAAGCGGCCGGTGGGGCGGTGAGTGGGATAGTCGATGCCGTAAGGCGGCGAGTCAGCCCGGGCGGAGGTGAACAAGTAGTTGTTGTTGCCGTTGTCAACCAGCGAGTCCCCGAACACGAAGAACGCACGCGCCGCCGCCGCCCCATCCCAGAACGCGGCGGCCACCATAACCGCCACTAAAACGGTCTTCATCGGAGCAATAATTGAACTACAGCCCATGGATATGATAGTGAGATTATTATGATGGACCTTTTTAATTTACTTTGTGCATATATGCACTTAATTTCCTTTTTGTTGGAATGTGATATGATATGATTTTATAGGAATGCAAGTTAATTATTGGTTGGTTTACGGTGGTTAGAGGGTAATAAATGGGCATGCAGTCTATGCCTATCCGATCACTGCGGCATTGAACGACAAACCACGCAGAACTGTGGCCTACTTGCGCTGAACACAACGTTACGGGGCTTTAAGGGTTCGGAGTGGGCGAAAGTCGCGCGCCTCGACAGTGTTGCAGTAGAACGTACGATTAAAGAAATCTATATATGTTCATGTACGTATATATGCAACTATGCATCCCGTTGGCCTACAGCTATCAGCTACCTAGTTTGAAAATTATGCATGCAATTCTCTTTTGCTTTTCTATGGAATCCTTATTTGGAAGTGTGTTATGAGTGAAGTCTGTACTGTCATGCATTCCTATGACCTTAGTCCCAACCAAGTTAGCAAAATTGTAGGTTGATTTAGTAATTACAAAGTTTCAAGTTGGATATATATATTGATCTTTTTAGTTTGAGTCAATCGGCTATAATCAATATAGGCCAGATTAGTTTACATTAGCTTATTGTAATACTTTCTGGGCTAGGCGAGTTCTTCTCCTTTTTTTTTTTTTTTAAATAATAATAATAATAATAATCAGCTTGTCAATAATAATAATCAAAAGGCCAATAAACATTGAAAAGATCAGAGAGCCAAATTATATTTAAAAATCTTGTTAAACGATAAAGGAATAGGGTTGTCCACTTATTAATTTAGGGAATTATTTTCTACAAATAGGATTACCAACTTGTTAATTAGAGAATCATTTTTTATGTCTGATTGTTGGGAGTGGTTATCTTTACCTCCTCTTTTTATTTGTAATGCTGTTTTGATAGATAGTGAATGAATGCTTTTCGTTGTTTGGCTCCAAAAAAGAAAATCTGCTATGGGGAGAAGTGGTGGTGGCATAGGGAAGGGGTTGGCGTGCGACCCATTGCTGTTGGTATTGAAATTAAAGTATATTGTACGAATTCATGCATTTATGGTCATCACATTATTTCATTTGTCCTTGCAAATTAAATGGACTATCTGCCTACTCACATCTTGGGCGTGTTTTGATGCATGCATGTTCGTTTTTAATTGGTGGAACAATTTGTTTGGTTAGCTCCACTCTCGACTAGTTATAAACTTATAATTAATCATAACTTACCATAGTAGGCAAACTTTTTATTGTTGAAGTGTTTGTTATATGCTTAATTCTCTCTCTTCTCAAAAGGTTGAATTTCCAATCTCAATAGCTCTCAAGTCCAGACCGGACAAAACATTTGGGAGAATGTAAAATCATAATAACTGTACTCAATTGAATACAGAGACTGACATTTACTTACTGCGCACAAGGAGCTCTCT
>CM008337.1:5850249-5879543 GCA_002525835.2 Ipomoea batatas | reverse complement strand
CCGTGAGAAAATCCAAAAGTCCCTCCTCAAGGCATTAAATGCGTCTTATATAGAGGGTTGAAAGGGATACATGTTGAGAACTCGGCATGTTGGCCACGCGTCCTGCACGCATCGGCCTCGAATGGAGCAGTCTCAATTGGTCTATGTGTGCTAAGATTCCTGACCTCTGCATTATCGGGATGTGATCAAGCGAGATGGTCGACTGCTCGATTTAGGTTAGTTCTTTGAATCGTGAAGGCTATGGGCTCGAGGTAGATTCAGTAGTACGGTGAGGAAAACTTGATGCTTGTTATTCCAAACCATATGAGTCAAGTTAATTTTTTTTTTTTAAACTATATCATAACCCCAATCAATCAGATATATTATATATGATTATATCGGGTATTATTATAAATCGTTACCAATAACACCGAATACAATTTTTGTTTATATATGATTATATCGGGTAAAATAGTTACCAATAGTTAGATGGAATAACAAACATCTAAGGGTGGATGCTATTAAAGTTGTTGTTAGTGTAAGCATTGAAATTTTAAGTGGGTTGATTTGTGTGCTATATTGGGCTTTTAATGATAATTAATTATGTTAATTGGATTAATTGGACAAATATTGATTTAATCGAGTTGGTTACCTGACCTAATAAATATCTAATTGGTTCAATTACCTGATTAAGATTAATTGACTATTGGATTGTTGAACCTAAATTGAAGAAATATTTAATTAAGTTGGACCATGCTATTTGAATTAATTGGACTGCTTAATTGACGGCTTTGACTTGATTTTGACTCATCAAGAATATATGTGGATCATCTAATTTTGGAAATTTTGGAAATTTTAAATTGATTTGAAGATAAGATAAAATCATGAACATGGACGTGATGGTAGCCCGATACATTATTCACATTTAATTTAAATATTTTAATTAAGTTTGAAGATTATCCAAAAGCATAAAGTTGGTTAGATTTCTCCTAAGTCCTACCTTCACCACTATAAATAATGGCTTTGTTTTGGAGGAAAGTGAGCTCTCAAGATCTGCATACCAAAACTCTGTCGAAATCTCGCCAAGATATCATCTGGAACATGTCCGACACACACCTGCGTTGAGGATCACACCATTCGAGAATCAGAAACCCTTCTTTGAAGATCAAGCTATATATAAGCCCTTCATCGAAGAAGAAACTACTTAACTTCGGAGGCTCTTTACCAATGAACTAGGATGATTCGACATACTTAGCTTCTAGTAGAGAATCAGAGGACTTCTCATATCCAAATATTATAACGCTTCCTGTTTGATACTTGTAACTGATACTTTGATTTTATATATACAAGTTTTTCGCGTTTACACTAATATAGTGGATAGCTAAAACACGCTGAGTAATAACTATCCTTCTCACCTTAGTCTTTCGAATCATCTCATGCATACTTCATCCATTCATGCAAATCATGTGATTGGCCAGATTGATGGCATGCTACTATGTTCTTAGACAGAGGGCATGCCTTTTTTTAGCAGATTACTCTATTGATTCACACGACAGAGGCGCTAGTAGTTAAAGAAGTTTTGTCTTGACTTAAAGAAGAAAGTTGGCAACAGGTCATGGTTGAATTGGATTGTCTCAATGTGTCTTACTTTGGTAAGACACTTTGAAATAGTGTCATTTCAATTTAAGACACTTTAAAATAGTGTCCTTTCAATTTATCTGTAGATGAGCGAATATGCTAACCCATTCTCTTGATAAGGCCGTAGATTCTCAAACTGATTTCTCAATTTTGAACTTTATTATTTCACTTGTATTCAAAACTTATTCTCATTTCTTAATATATGAGTCAATAGTACGTACACAAACATATGACTGAGTTAATTTTTTTTAAACTATATCATAACCCCCATCAATCAAATATAGTATATATGAGTATATAGGGTATTATTATAAATCGTTACAATTAACAGTTTAACACCGAATACAATTTTCGTTTATGGCCCTACTTGATAAAATAGTTAATTTTAGCTTATTTGACCACTATTAACTATTTGACTTTGTTAAAAAATTAATATAAGTGTTTGGTTAATCAACTTGTTGTAACTCTAAAATGCTAAAGTTCAAAAAGTTGCTCAAAACAACTTTTTCAATTAGTTTTTTTTAGAAAAGAAATTATATCAGACAGCTATCAACTAACAACTAATTTATCAAACACTTTTCTACAATCAACTAATGTTATCAATTAGTTATACCCTCTAACCTAATCAACTAACAGTGATTTATCAAATATGGCTAATATTATTGTATAAACACAAAATTCCTATTTAATTTGTTATTTTTTATTTTTTTTAAAGTGAAATAAAGTTGATCCGTTTTAGTAAGGTCGGTCTTTGTTAAATCGGGAGAGTTATGTATTGAAGTCTGAAGACGTCATGAACGTGGTTATGTTATACTCTTAGAATAAATAAAAAAAAAATTGATACCGAAGTCTTTCGGACCAAAAAAATTGTTTTTCTTTTTTGTTTTCCGTATTCTCAGTCTTCTTCTCCGTCGTGAAGCCTCGTTTCACCTTTTCGATTCACTTCTCAGTATCTATGAATTTCCTGGTATAGGAATCATAGAAGCACTGCAAAATCGCTAGCCGATACATACATACGATACGCGCGCGCACATATATATAGCGATATTGAGGCGTGGATGAACTGAGATGGGGGCGGCCGGCTCGAAACTCGAAAAGGCGCTTGGAGATCAGTTTCCAGAAGGCGAGAGATATTTCGGTCTGGAGAATTTCGGTAATACTTGCTACTGCAACAGCGTGCTTCAGGTTCGATTTTCCTTCAATAAAGTTTCAGAAGTATACTGATTTTGATTTTGCGTCAATGGATAGTGATACCGTGTTTTTTTGTTGCATCCATGGATACTGCTCGTTATTTATGTGAATTTGGCACTTATTTTCTTACATTAACTGAATCAAAAGTAAACGAATGTGTTTTTATGTATATTTTAGAGAAATGACTGGCAGATCATAATCACAATGTATAGATACGAATGGATCCTTTTTATTTGATAGAAAGCTCAAATTTCTCTATTCTTGTGATCCCTAACTCCAACAAAGACACCGGCAAGTTAGTCAATTCTTTATTCCCTAGCTTGCTTTATTTGGTCTTAGTGTAGGTAAGATGAATTTGTGGAACATATGGAAGGATCATATTATAAATGAGTTCTATGTAATGTAGAAGTTGCATATATTGAAGATAAATTAAGAGATGAGAGATTTAGATGGCTTGGACATGTACATTTAATGTAGACCTTTTGCCTATGAGTGGCTTTGTTGAGTGATAAGATGCTAGTGGTTGTCAGGCAGTCAGGCTCAGGCTAGGTGAGAAGATTGGTAAGTTAAAAAAGAAAATAGGATTTTTAATTTGGAAGTAAGAGATTAAGATGTTTAATGATGCTACTAGTCTTGTCGGCTAATTACCCTGAACTTGGTTGGCTTGTTCCTTGTATCATATTATTGGTTGGGAGAAAGAGATCGCAATGTGAGCTCTGCCTTTATAGTTTAGAATTAGCAGGAGGAGATCATATCTGAAGAGCATGTGTAAAGTCCAACAATTTTATATGGCATGAAGATAAGCATATAGTATGTGGTTATTTATTTATTTATTTTGTTTTTCTGATTGGCAGGTGGGTCTGAGGGGGGATGCTGTGAGTAGTATCTTCTAATTTCCAGCAGAGCATGTTTATCTAATGGTTACTTTAAAAAATTCTCTGAAAGAGCTTGGGATCCAGGGAAGTGTCATATGAATGAAGTTATAGAACTTGTTGGCCACATGGTGAAATGAGGGGTTAATGTGTAGGATGGTTTTAAAACACAACCATGAGCTATTGTAGTTCTATTCTTTTACTTAATCATGCTTAAGTTTTCCTTCTATAACCCATTAGGCAATCTTGACATGTCTATGTCATAGACCGATAGTAGTCCATTATGATGGATGTGCCTTTCTGGTGGTAAATGCTAATTATAGCTTTTGAAGATGGAGAGGAATTGGTGGTGGTCGGAAGGGGAGGAGGGGTTAATCTAACTTTTCTGATGCCTTATAAACAATTCCTTGTTGACTACTCTTTGTTTGAGTGATTTCCGTTGTGTGTGTGTGTGTGTACGCATGTGCCAACTATGATCCTGCTTCATTTCACCATACTCCACTGAAAAATGATTGCCCATTTCTTCATGCAGGCTCTCTATTTCTGTGTTCCATTTAGGGAGCAGCTTTTGGAATACTATTCTAATAACAAAACCCCTGCTGATGCTGACGAAAATCTTTTGACATGCTTGGCGGACCTATTTATGCAGGTACTTAAGATGTCTGTCAGAATTTAGATTCTTATGCCAAATTCCTTATTAGGGTTCTTCTCAAGTATTCATATATATCCTGTTTTAGTTCCCAAACTATAGTAGTATTTCACTTGTAGGATCCAACTATCAATTTGGATAAATATGGTTTCCTAACTACCAAAAGTTGACAACAAAGGTCCTCTGCTAATCTCCTATGGCTCTATCATTGACCATCATGATGGGACCACTTTGTCCAATTTCTGAGGACTATTCTGTCTGATTTAAAATAGTTGAATATTGAAAGTGAAATACACCTATAGTTTGGGGACTAAAACTAGAAATATTTCTTCTTCTTTTTTAAAAAAAAAATAAAATTACAACAGCAGTAAAGAAAAAGTTATAACATTCCAGAGAAGAATCCAAGGACAGGGTGTGTGCCATGTTCTGTATATGATCAAGAAATTTGGTTTATCATTCAGGATTGTATTATGAAGAGAATACTGATGACTTTTTGACGGCAGTTCCATAAATTTGTGTCCATACCATAATGATCTGAAAATTTGCTTCTCGTTTTAAATCATTCTGTACAGCGCAGTCTGAAAGTGCTCTCCAAACCGTGCTAACTGTAACACAAGTTTTAGATCCACAACGGATGTGGTACAGACTGTTAATAAATAACTTTAATTCAAATTCTTCAAAAAATAAATAAATTTAATTCATGTTGGTAGTTATAGTTTAAAAGTATGATACTCCATAATAGTTATATTATTTTGCATTTGTTGAATCTATAAGTAAACCTACTTACAATACATAAATACTTGTATCATGGTGTATAACAGTTAACTTTTTTACTTCTCTATTCAGATTAGCTCACAAAAGAAAAAAACAGGTGTTGTTGGTCCAAAACGCTTTGTTCAGAAGCTGAAGAAGCAGAACGAAATTTTCCGCAGTTATATGCACCAGGTGTTATGTGAGCTCTGTGATTTAAGATTATGGTTTGCATGCAATATCTATATTGTCTTCTGTGATTTAATATAGAAAAGTTACACATAAAGCAGTACCCCCTAATCAACTCTCCCCTATTCCCATTTAAAGTGTTTCACAATTTGTATACTGCTTGCCCAACTATTTAATTTGACTACCTCAACAAATGTGTATAGATCATTTAGCCCCAAAGTCTAGACTCATAATTGGTTGACTAGTATTGTGATATTTCCCTCTTATATTGAATCATTTATGAACTTCACGGTGATTGCATGAACATTTACAAGGGATTCCTGAGGTTCCACTACATTACTTCTTGACAGTATGTCTTAGTCCAGGTAACTGAATTTCCATACATATAGGCACATAACTAAAAGGACGAGTGGGATTGGAAATTGGGTGATTGGTTAGACAGTTAAAACAGACGTGGTTAAAGAATTGGCACCAAGGTGGGTTCCATGGGTCCGACACTCCCACTCAATGAAGGCAACTTGAAATTGAATATGGATGGGGCCAGAAGTGCTAAGAGTGGATTGATCAATGTGGGAGGTTGGTTTGTTATTCTCAAGGAAATTGGGTGATTGGTTTTGCAGTTAAAATGGGCCTAAGTGATTGCTTTACTGTGGAATTATGGATGTATGGGGGCTGTGAGATGGGCTTGGGTTGGTCAAGGATAAAGGCTTTCATAACATGGAGGTAGAACTAGACCCAGAAGCATTTATAAAAACCGTTAATAGCAGGGGGAAGGATTGGAAGGGGAATCACCTCTATTTCTGGACTGGGAAAAGCTGATCATCGGTGGACAAGAGGGGTGACTCATACTCTTAGGGAAGGAAATAAATGTGCAAATCATCTGGCAATCATTGGCCAATTGAGTGAGGGGTAAAGTTGTTATAGAGCACCTGTTGGAGAGCATCAGGTGCCTATTGATATTGGATGCCATGGGTGTTGAATCCTTGTGGTTCAACTACTAGTTTAGCTTGCTTATTTATTCTAGTTTTCTTTGCTGATGGGGCGACATACTCACATACATGCCTTATTAGAATTTTACAATATTTGTTTAGATATAATGGAGTCTAAGAAGTTTGTTTTCAAGATTCTCTTGATCCTTTGTTGGTATTCTTGGGTTCTCTGCCTTGTAAGTTTAAGGCATTTGTGACACTCAAGTACTCAACCACTCTGCTCTATAGAGGCTCATGTGTGATGCAAATTTAACCAGCAATACTAGATTACTGCACTCATTTCTATAAATCTATTTTTGTAGGATGCTCATGAATTCCTGAACTATTTGCTGAATGAACTCGTTGACATACTGGAGAAAGAGTCAAATGCTGTGAAAGGTGATCATGAAAGTTCATCGCCAACCGAAAAGATTGCAAATGGATCAAAGGCAGTTCTTGTCAATGGTGCTCAAAAGAAGCCACTTGTCACCTGGGTTCACAAAAACTTCCAGGTAGAGTTACTTGGCCTGCTATCAGTTTCTTTTTTATTCATATTTTTGGCATTTGAAAACTTATTTAACTGTGATTGCATTACCCGTTTGCTGGAAATTCATGATTAAGCCTCAGGCAGTGAATGCTTATTGAGTAGTTTTCTTTTCTTTTCCTTTTTTGGTATTTTTTGTGCTGCTGGGCATGTTGTTGTGTGTATATTATTTCTTTCACAAAGAAAAGCATCATTTGAATCTTGAAAATAGAGGTAAGGAGTAAGGGACACACTAAGTAAAACCCCCATGCTCTACCTTTTTCTAGAGAAAGATGGAAAGACCATACACTCCTTTTCTGTGGCCAAAGAATAACACGTGTGTGCTGTGCACACAAGCACAGATAATGAAAAGGACAAAGAAAGGAATAGATGCAATACGAGATATTCAATGATGGATTTGCTTCTACTAGAATACGTAATAGTCAATTTCTTTTCTACAACTTTACCAAATCTCATATTATCAGGGTATATTGACGAATGAAACAAGGTGCCTTCGCTGTGAGACTGTAACAGCAAGGGACGAAACATTTTTTGACTTGAGCATTGATATTGAACAAAACAGTTCAATAACAAGCTGCCTGAAGAATTTCAGTTCTACTGAGACTCTGAATGCCGAAGACAAGTTCTTTTGTGACAAGTGTTGCAGGTAATTTTTGTCCGTTTAATTGGATTGATGAAGTCACAACTGTAATTTGAGATTCTTTCCAGAAACATATGCCACTTTGAACTGATCCAATGCATGGGAAAACCAGAGTGATGTCCATTCATTGGCTAATTTATACTCCCTTGACACTGCAGTTTGCAAGAGGCCCAAAAGAGAATGAAGATTAAAAAGCCTCCTCATATCCTAGTAATCCATTTGAAGCGATTCAAGTATATAGAGCAACTAGGGCGGTATAAGAAGTTATCTTACCGTGTTGTCTTCCCCCTGGAGCTGAAGTTGAACAATACAGTTGAGGATGCAGACACTGAATACTCTTTATTTGCAGTGGTTGTCCATATTGGTAGTGGACCTAACCATGGACACTACGTCAGCCTCGTCAAAAGTCACAACCATTGGTTATTCTTTGACGACGAGAATGTGGAGATGATCGATGAATCTGCTGTACAGACTTTCTTTGGTTCAGCCCAGGAGTACTCCAGCAACACAGATCACGGTTACATCTTGTTTTATGAAAGAGTCAGCCAGGGCGCCACAAGCTAACAAAGATAAGATAAGCAGACTTAAATGTATTCCAATTTTGTGCGCAATTCCTCTCATGTGGATGGTCTTATAATAATACCTTTGCTTCTCCCTCTGTCATTTATTATAATTTATGTACTGGGATGAGATGAATACATCGAGGTTGTTTTCGTGTACAGAGGTGGAAACTTCACTTTTCCAACAATAAAAGGGGAAAAAGATGCATTGTTGTATGCAGTTCCATACACTGTTATTGCGGGCTGTGATTGTTTCACAATTTTTCTTTCCATATTTTCTGCATATCACTTGAAATTAACTTCAGTGCTAAATTGGTGAATTTGACTAGTTGATAGCATTAGCTGATTGTAGAAAAATGTTTAGTAAATTAGTTGATAGTTAATTACATGCAAAATGGCCATTTCAAAAAGCTATTCAGAAAAGCTGCAATTTTTTGAATTTTAATGATTTAGAACAATAAGCTATTATAAAAAGTTAATTAATCAAATACTTATATTAACTATTTAACCAAGTCAAATAATTAATAGTCGTCAGATAAATCAAAATTGATTGATAAGCTAATTATGTTAACAAACGGGCCGCCTTCAAGTAGGCCTGTTTAGGTAAATTGAACTCAAATTCCACAATAACTCATTTTATTTATTCCCAAGTAACAAGTTTTCAGTTCTCTTGCTCCTAGTGTAACCTCGGCAAATATATATTACAATGCTGTTATCTCGCAAATAACACGAATCTCACAGAAAACAAATTATATCTAAGCCCCAGCTGTTGAAAGCCTTCTATGTGGCTGATCACTATCAATCTATGTGGGGAAAATAACTAAATCAGATATCACTAACCAAACCAAAACAACTCAACTCGAGCATCATCAGGGACATAAATTCAGCCCTTTGGTGCAAAGGGGTCTCCGTAATCCCAGTTAAACTTATACTTTTCTCCTTGAGAAATTGCAGTATCTCTTAAGCCTCTAAAATCAGATGTATGATTCCAATAACCAAGTGCAAACAACCTTCATTAAACTCCACTTGTTAGTAAATGCACACCAACCTAGGAAGATGAAACTTTTTTTTTTCTTAACTTATTGCACTTCGAGAACTATCTTCATGAACTCGTACACAAGATAGCTTATAGCAGCAGATGGCAAAACCTGAAGGATAACAAGGCAGTGAGAGTATTAGTCAACACGATGGCTCATCCTTCCAAAAAAACAATAATTGTAAAGAATGATCTAAGTGAAATGGGAGTTGAATGCTTCAACATTTTGTTAAGCATTAGTCGGTAATATAGGTCATGGATTACCTGCAACAAGCTGGGAGTCAGTCCTGCATAAAGTGCAGGAATGCCACCTTGCTCAACAACCTTCGCACAAGTTGCCAGTGCACCCATCTTTGTAGCCCGGACCTGCATCTGAAGCTGTCTTCTAACAACTTCAAAGGGGTATGTTGCAGCTTCAGAACAACAACCGGCAATGGCCCCATAGATCAATGTTCTAATTGGACCCAGCTCCAGTTGTTCCAAGGCATTTAGTTCCTGGCCTTGTTTCCTCAAATTTTGAAGTCGCTTCCTTCTGGTGAATGCAAATAAGCTGATTTCAAAATATCATAAACACCATAAAAAACTGCACCTGAGGGTGCCATGCTTATGACAGAAGGAACTAGCCCTTTGTAAAGAGAGAAGAACCCTTCAGTCTGGATCATATGGCGGAAAGCACCACTCAGGCCACCTAAGGCTTCCCCTCCAGGTGCTACCATTACTGTCCTGATCTGAATTGAATAAAAGATAGAGTGAAAGGAGAAACCAGTACAAGGAAGAATCTGAAAGTATTAGATGTTTTATAGTGGTGAACTACTTCATGATATATTATCATTTGCATGAAGTGCTATTAGTTAAGCAATAAGCCAAATCAGAAATATTTAAACACCGAATAGGCCATGATCTTGGTCTCCAGCTGAAATTCCAGAGACTTTATTAAGTCCTTTGAAAAATGAAATCCCATTTTGCGAAGTAAAAGATGATCTAAACTCTAAAGCATACTTGGTAGTTTTCAAAAACCGCTCCACTACAAGATATCAGATGATGACATCAAGTCCTAGTAAATGGTATTATAGATGGCTGCTCAACTTTTCCCCAGCTGGTGGCTAGCAAAGTGTAATGGACAGTATTATGCATAGCTCAGAGACAAATTTTGAACTAAATAACAATAAAGTAACAATTGAAACTAAAGTGAGGTTCCACCACAGGATAACATATGACAAAAAGATAGCCCCATATTTCAATCATGGCAAGCACCAGCATGCAACAGAAATGTACCAGATTTATTAATTTTCTACAGGATGTGCCCTGGAGAGAAACTTTCAATGTACTTTGAAAGAATTTAGGCAATGAATAATAACTAAGTCTGCGGTTATAAAAGTTATTTTGCCCACAGAAAGTATTACATAATGGTTATGGAAGCCTAAGGATCTGAGCCAACCTAGTCATTTTTACCCCCCCGTTTGAGAAGGGTAAAAATCATCCTAATTTTTATTGTGTTAAAAATTACGGAGTAACTAGAAACCTTTACTCTAGAAAAAATCAGAAATATCATTCATACTAAATCTTAAGATATTACTCACAGTGTCCATTGGTATGCAGAGGACAGTAGCTGTTATTCCAGCTGCTGCACCAGCAATAAACCTCTCAACGTTAGTTGCCTCTTCGTTGCCAGATATTTTGAGCAACTGATCTCTATATTTTTCGTAAGAATAGAAGTTTATAGCCTTAAAAGGAGCAGTACGCAAAATATTGACAAAATTCCCTTTCCAAAACCCCTTGATCCCTTGAGTGGTTGCAATTTTCCTGACAAGCTCCAAAAGGTTCTTCTGTTCACCACGAACCATGTACTCCAACTTCAGTCTCTCCAGCGGTGCAACAAAGGTTCTGAACCAACACAAGAATATGAAGTCCTTTAGAATTGTCCAGATAATATGCTCTATGAACTATATGCAAAGAATAGGCAAGAAAGTCATTACAAAATACAGTATACTTGTTAGCATAGCAGAGTTAGTGCTTAAGGAATGTCCAAAGTCAACATTAAGCATAACAAGTCTTAATAAAACCAAACAGATGAAAAGAGCTATATAATAAAATTTGTTAGAATTACTCTAGTTAATTAAATTCTTGGAGATGAAGAATTTTTCCAACTTGCTTCATAACATTCCACTCTGAACAATCAAGTGACCCTTATTCACAGAGCAAATTAAAGTCCGACCCACTGAGACTGATTTGCATTTCTCAGAATACATTATACAATTTGCAGCTTGAGGTACATCAACAATAAGTTGATTAAGAGAGATAACAGATTAAATCCTGAAATCATCACAACAGAAAAATAAGCTGCAAAATCTATAATAGTAAGTGAGATTTCACGCATCTCTTTCAAGTGATGGAAGATTGGAAAAGCATTCATGTCGATAAATCTTAACGTCAATTATTGTTAATTTCCAATGCATATGAATTTGCAATAGTAGCGGCCTAGTGCGACCACTTAACCATAAAATCATAAATAAAATTATTTGTTACCTTGAAACCATGGCAGCAACAGCTCCAGCCCAAAGATGCTTCGTAACGTTCAAAGCCTGCTGACTTCCACTGCGAATCCCCGGCTTCTCTACCTTCTCATTCTCAATCTCCGGCAACGCCTCCGCTTCACTTGCCACGTCATTCTCCCCACTCCGCTCCAAAATCTCGCTCGAGTCCTCACCAAGCCCTCCGTTCCCTCCCCTAACCGACAGAGTCACAGACAAGAACATTCCTCCACCGCCCCGCCGGGAAGCCTCCACTCCGATCCATCTGCATCGATCACTCCGAGCAGCACACGAAACAGTATTCAAGGATGACGCGGAACATCTCCGATTAGTGATAGACGATACTAACGATGCCGGAACTGAATCCTCCAGAAACAACCCTCCTCCATTGAACAGTCCAATCGAATTCGAAGAATCATTACTGGAGAGTACAACTTCCCCGGAATCTAGTGCAGTCAGATTTCGAAACCAAATCTCCGAATTAAGCATTTCGATTTTTTTTTTCAAAAAAAAAAAAAAACGAAAATGCTGATCAATATATATTACTATATATAGTAAGTATAAATGTATGTAAATCGCATATGGTATACGAATACGTATTTATATTGCAGTTTTCTTCGGGGGCGAGGGAGGAGAGGAGACTAGAAATGGGAGAGAAAACGGAATAAATAACGTTAGAATGAGGGTGACGGAACATGGTAACAGAGGCGGGGTTGGAGTTAGGTGACGACCGATGGCATTTGCGTAATTTCCCTGCTTTGTTTGCGTCGCCGGGCTTTTCTTCTCTCCTCGCCGAGAAAGCAACCTTTACCATATTAAGAGTCCAAATTTAGTAGTGTAAATGTCTTTCAATGATGATATAAAAATATAAATATAAATTACATTTATAAAAAATGTATTCATTTTATAATTATTCACAACATATTTTCATATTTTTAAAACATTGTATAATTTTTGTTTTATCAATGCTTTCAAGTTTCAAACGCATCTTTTTCAAAAAAAAAAAAAAGAAAAAGAAAAAAAAGCAAGCAATCATTCATTAAGCTATCTCACATTCAATTGCACAATATATTTTTCACTATCTTCATCGCTTAAAAAGTTACTTCAACACTTGCAATTGCCAATCAGTAATATTAAAGTTAATTTCACAAGTAAAATAATTAATGGATATACGCTATTTTTCTTGGATTTTGAAAAATGTAGAGTTAGGGCGCACATTGAAGATATCAATATGAAGTTGATTATCAAGTGTCGAAATATCCATTGGTGAAAATTCATCAAAAGGATAAAATTGAGTCATACGGACCAACATCATCCAAAGTATTACGTTTTCATATTGACTCACAGCCTCACACAAGCTATTGTCAATATTTATATATCTCTTGTTATTTTTCATCTGTCTTGCCCCTTTTTTCTTTTTATTTTCGTAACAACAATAATAATGTTTCACTTTCTTTTTTGATTTTACTCATCTTTTAATCCATAATAATAATAATAATAATAATAATAATAAATAAAGATTGTAAATGTAATTTAAGGGTTAATAAATCAGCACATTATGACCTTATATGTCATTTTACATACAATCAACTAAAAGTAAATAACTAATTTACCAAACACTTTTTTACAACCAACATTTTTTGTAATCAAAATATAAAAGTATTACATTTTTCCTTAAAAGCATTAAACAACTTATTTATAATTAGTATTACATTTTCATATTGACTTGACCCGTCTCACGGTGAGACGGTTTAACACAAAATTTTTGCCAACATTTATATATCTCTTGTTGTTGTTCATCTGCCTTGCCCTTTTTCTTGTTGTTTCCGTAACAACAATAATGATTTTTTACTTTCTTTTTTGATTTCACTCATAATTTAATAATAATAATAATAATAATATTATTATTATTATTATTATTATTATTAAATAAAAACTATAAAAGTAATTTAAGGGATAATAAATTAGCACAATATGTTTATGATCTTATTGGTCATTTTACATACAATCGACTAAAAGTAAACAATTAATTTACCAAACATTTTTTTTATGATCAACTAATACTAGTAGCTAATCAAACCAGCTAACTCAATTAACTATCCGCTATCAACTATTAGTCATTTGTCAAACACCTCTCCATAATGTTGATATGCACGATACTTGTTGATACAATAAAAAAAACCATCTAAAATCACTTTTTGTGTAGTACACTTGTTAGTCATATAGTGATTAAGAGGAGAAAAATAAATACGAAATAAAATGAGTCATCCTTTAAAAATAAAGATTAATCAAACACACCAATGAATAAGATATAATAAAAAAAAGTTGTCGTATAATTCTTGTTTATACAAAAGAATTATCAAATAAAAAATATTTTGTACTATAATTTAATAGTGTAACTATATAAATTCAATAAAATATATTTACTTTAATTTTCATTCTATTAAAAATAATATGAATAGAGCGAGTCACGATGACATTTTGTCTTTACCTACTACTCATCTATTCATATAAAGTTAATGAATTTATTTTATTTAAGGTGGCAGAAATAAGTTGGAGGCTGTCAATTCATCCGATACCCAAAAAATTCCCAGTGTTCATTATACCCAAAAAAATTCCCAATGTTCTACATTATCAAGGGCAAGAAGTTGCCTTCTTGTGCTTATCATTTACGTTCAATCCTTTATATATCATTCATTGTTGGACAACTTGTGTACGTGTAGAATAATAGAATATGCCTACAATGTCTGTTATCATAATAGTTTGTGAGAACTTTTTCATTAGTTTTTAACACTTTATTCATTAAAAGGTAGTATTTGTTATATACTTTCTTAATATTTTGCAGCATATCACCGGGGTTTGATCTTGTGACTGCTCATTTAAAAGGATAATAAATGTACTATCATACTACATAGTAGTTGATAAAGTGATACTTAGGGTGTGCTTCGGCTCTTGCATGAGAGAGACTTCAAGCCTTCAATACTATCATTATTAAAATGAATTATGAGGTTGTCATCGCGCGCATAAACGCTAATTCGGATAATGGTGGGGAGGAGAAACCCCTTCTTAACGAATGTAGACGGTTTATTAGGCGCTTGGAAATTGTGAGGTTCTAGGCTTCTAGCATGTGCTTTGTGAAGAAAATAAATGGACAGATTTATTGACTAATATGGGGCATGACTCTAAATGGGGTAGGATGATTCTTGAAGACCTTTCGAATGTCATTAATACTCTTCTCCATGTGGACGCTGATGGGGCAATGCCTCGGAGAAATGGAAAATCCAGGGCAGATGAAAAAAAGAAGAAGAAGAAGAGATTATTATGTTTGGCACCTCTTTATTGTTCATATGTGTTCATGATCTTTTTCGGTTTAGGAAATTCCAAAAAGTTCTGTGTTCATTCGTGTGTAAAATGGTGCACTGTTGGATTACAAATTTACAATGGTACTGGTTGTGGGATTAAGGTTGTTTTTGTTGCATTTTCAGTTATAAATTTACTATGGGGTTTCTAAAGAATGTGATCTTAATAAATGGAAGAGAATTGAAATTGTGTTGATTTTTGACGCATTGAGCCGCTCACACACACACACATATTAAAATTTAAGCCTTAAATCCCTAAAATTTAAATTCCTGAAACTAAAATTGCTAAAATCCCTATTGCACTCACTCCTCAAACGAAGCCTGTTGCCAACGATTGTCCTTCACTCCCTGCGAATCCGACGGTCGACGGCGCCAACGGTCGAGTGATCGACGACGAAGCGAAGCCCCAAGGCCGAAGCTAGCAGCCCAGGCCGCCGCCTTCCGCCCTCCCCTGCGAATCTGGGTACGTCTTCTTCATTGAGTTGATTGACTGATTCTACATTGTGAAGGCTTCAAATCTTCGACTGAAATCTACGGACTGACGAATCTTCGACACGGCCGTGTCTAGGCTATCATTGATTTTCTAGTGCTTCTTTATGAAAACACTTTTTTGCTGTGTCTGCTAGTAGCATGGTATATCTGTGAGGTTAAAGCATGCATAAGATGTTATATAAATAGTGGAGAAGGACTATATCCTGTCATATTCCTCACTGAGACTACTGTAAAATCACTAGACACGGCGGTGTCTAGGCCGTGTGAGTGAACTCTGTGAAGCAGTAAGTCTGAGTGTGAGCTAGTGAAGCTAATTGTTAATTTGTTATTGAGATATACTTGTAGATGATGTACCCTGGAAATATCTGAACTCGAGCTGAAAAAATGACACCAAGCAATGCATCTTTAGGGTTTGAATTTGAGACTGATTACTTGGCAATTGGCATGGATTAAAGTGGAGGAAAAAAAAAATAAGTGTAGCAGGAAAACATTGCTATTTTGCTTTACTTCTTTTTCTGCTCTTTAGTTTTGCCAATTGTTTTAGTTAGCTTGCTGAATCATTGCTATCTTGCTAAACATGCTATTTAGCTTTAGGTTGGTTAATGAAATGTTGAGATGTGATGCTGAATTGTCTTGTTAAAAATGTAAGAAATTAGGATATACTCTGGAGTGTTTATATAGGATTGCTGTAGCTAATGAATTTGGGAATATTTGAATATTTGAAGTATGGATTTTGAACTTCTTTGTTAAAGTTTTTATGGTTCGAACATTTGTTTTATATTTACTTTGGACTCTAAATTTTATCAAGTTTTTATTATTATGTATGGACACAACAATTTATATTATTAATTGTACCAGGAATTAAATAGGTGGAACTCGAGCTCAAACTATGAATTTATGATGCAAAGTGAATTTACAATATTATAATAATCAATCTTCATTAATAATACATTTTAATGAATTTACAATATTATAATAATAAACTATGGTTTATGATGCAAAGTGAATCATGGTCTACGATACAATTTGCTGGATAGATCTGCTCAAGCCTTCTCCATAGTCTGTCCCCTATGTGAACCAGCCAAGGAATGCCTCGATACAGAGACGAGACTCCTGCAGTGTGTGTTTACACTGTTTGCGATGAATCAAAGTTTGTTCTCTCTACAAAATTTTGTTTGATTAACCATTTTAGGCCGTTTTCTTATTTTAATTGAATTTGTTGGTATCTGTTGCAGATTTTTGATTGTGAGGAATGTTCCAGCCCTGGGTTGTGGTGATGATCTCGCAAAATTGTTCACCACTTATGGAGAAGTTGAAGAGTACTGTATTCTTGCTTCAATATTCAGTCTTTTTCTTTTCATTTTTTAAGGCTCTATTCAAGTAGCCTAAACTGCAATCTTGGACTTCTTAAATATTCGGTTTCTGTCAAATCCTTTTCATTTTATTCCCCTTTTGTTTTTTGCTTCAATATTAGTCTGAGGGAATTCCTGATTGTCGATTTGTAGTTACTTCATTTGGAAAAAATTTGCTGTCTTCAGATTAATTTGTTATGCTATTATGACTATGCTTTTAATTTTATTGATGTATTCTGTATATAAGTGATCTGTCTAATTGCGTAGAAGTTAACTTTTCTATTCTTTTTCTCTAATGGACTCTTTTCTTTTCTCTGGCATATTCTAAAAACTGAACCATCCTCTAACAGCTTATTTTTCCCCTCCACATGCTTTTCCCTGATTGGTGCAACTCTAATTGGAATTCTTATCTTTCAAACACTATTTATAATGTTAATCTTTTGGTATTCTTTTTGTACTGAGTAGAACTTTCTTTTCTTTTCTTTCTTTTTTTTTTTTTGGTTTTTCTATTGTTTTGCTCAGATGTAAACCCATGGATGCCGAAGACTGCGAGCCATTTACTGATGTCTACTGGATCAAGTTCCAAAGGATAGACAATGCCAGGTGACATTAGCTTTCTATATTTTTACTACCTAGGTTTTGAGTGTTTTAAAACTGATTTATGAAGAACCAAAGAAACATGCAAAATGAATAAAATGGTGAAAAGTGCTGTGAATTTGTACTTCATGTATTAATGGAATCTGTTATATGACTCTGTTAGATTAGAAAATGACAGTATTTCTTATATTATATTTAGACTCGTTGTTCAAGGAGATCTGACCACTTAGAGCCATTGCATCCCTTATAGAAGTGGAGGATTGTGCTTTGAGAAATGGCTAAAGAAAAAAAAATTAAATTAAATGAGGTCATCTTAGCCTTTGCACCCAGTAAATACATGCTATGGTATCCTAATGCGCAGTATTCATTGTATGGTATAGAAAGCATGGGATACAAAGTAGTCATTCGTGGACATTGCACAAGAAACTATCAATTTCTTGAAGACAATGGACTGTTATGCATTTATCGATTTTTGAGTTTCTTTGGTTTCTTCATGACCTTTGACGCTAGAAATACTCTTTCTTAATTTGTGAGGCCTCAGGATATTGGATAGTAAACTATTGAGTATAATTTAAACTTTAAAAATCATAAATCACTGGTTACTCTGTTTTTTATTTGGGTCTTTTCAATCATATCTCACCATTTGTATAATGTACAAGTAAGAGTTCAATGCATAATTAGACATGTAGTTTATGCGAAATCAGAATAGATACCATTTATATGAACAAGAATATAGCATTACCTTAATAAGGGCACAAATACACACTTCAGTACTGTAGAACTGTATGTTCTAAGTGATTGGTTATTCTCGGTGATTGCACATGTAGCATCTAAATAGTGTTATAGCAGTATACCATCTTGGCATGTTTATGGGGTGCAGCATGAGAAATATAAATGTTTTCTGATATAGGTTTGCCAAGAGGAAATTGGATGAGTTTGTATTCCTAGGGAACAGGCTCCAGGTCTCTTATGCACCTCAATATGAGAGCCTGTCTGATACAAAGGAGAAGTTAGAGGGGAGGAGAAGGGAAGTTCTAACACGAGTAAACTGTATGCCATCGACTTGTACTTTGTATCGGTTGCTTGTTCTTTCCCTTCTGTCCTGAGGCCTGATGTTATGATGTTTCAGCTCAAAGATCCAAAAGTTCTGCCATCCATGGGCCTGATGCTGTCAGCAAATCTATAATCACTTCAACCTCTTCACATATAACCTCTAAACCACTAGAAATTAATAAAAGGTAACTTTATTTGCAAGATGATGTCGATAGGTTTTTCATATGATCTATGTACCAAGACATAAAATTGATTTGTTTTCTTTAGTCCGTTCATGAAGCCACAGGAGACTGCTAATAATAGAGATTCCTCTACGATTGTAATATCTTCTAACAAGGTTAGCTATAAATGAATATCATGAAATGAAATTCCTTGCAAATTGTTTTTGGTAACATTTGCAAGAGAAATTTATGTTTTTGAAGCATTTTCCTCTTCTTGACTGACAATAGGTTATTTTGTTTCTGTTTAATCACAGGAATATTTTTCATCAGAATCTATGAATCAAACTGTTCAGTTGGTTAGGGAAAAACTAAACAAGGTAAATGAAAATTTACTGTTACTTGATTTAGAGATTCAAATGGACTTCATTGTGGCAAATTAATTTGTCCATTTTCCTTAGATACAATCCAGTGCAGAACATTCAGAAGCCGGAGCTTCCAAGAAAGTGCGAGTGGACAATAGGAGGAGAATTTGATGGCTGATGAGAAAATAAGTTGCTCGACCTTTATTCAAGGTTTCATGCCTTCCATCTATCTCTATACTGAAATTGCTTTGCTAGGTTAATTTGCTTAGGTTTCACTCCATCTTGTTTGACATTGGCATGGCAGTTAACAAACAAACTTTCTTACATGTTTATGCTGATTTTACTGCAGCATGGTATAACTTAACTGGTTCCCACAAATCATTGAAGGACTTTGGTCATCTAATACTGTTGTTGCCATGAAAGGTATTTATTTGCTCAAGGAGGGAGAGGAGAGGGCAATGGAAATTTTGAATGCACACTTAGCTTGGTAATTCTTATCCATCTCTTGTAAGTTGTAAATGAAATATGCGCAATCAATCAGGCATTTTTCAGTTTATTATGGATGAATATAAGTATCAAAATATCAGCTTATCCTTAGGGGGGGACCGGGTGCTTGGCAATTAATTGTTAGTTAATAGCTTATTGAGTTTTTTTTACATCATGAAGGAGGGGGTTACCCCTGGGGAGCTACGCTCTAGGATAGCTCCACCACTCTACGTGCCCTGGTAACATGTGCCAGGTCATCGAAATACAAATCCTCAGTCCCGATTGGGCAGGACGAAAAAGTCTTGAAATCCTCCCCTTGAATTGCTCCAAACGACGCAAGGCGGTCCGCCACTTTATTCTGTTCTCGGTAAATCACCCGGAATGATAAACTCCAATTCCTTGAAATCCACCATTTAGCCTTCTCGATATAGTTTCGGAGAGGACCTCGGCCACCCGACTCCTGCTGAATCCAATGAACAATGTTTTTGGCGTCCGTCTGAACTTCCAAGTCTCGAATTCCCAACTGCCATGCCCATTCTAGACACTCGACAATAGCCTCCGCTTCCACAATGGATGGATCTCTGGAAGCTGATTTGCAGGTGATACCTTCAATCCACTCACCTTTGTTGTTTCTCACCACACCGCCAAACCCAGCGCTGTTGCTTCCCATCTTTACACTTCCATCAACATTAAGGGTGAAAAGGTGCGCATTAGAAGCCCTCCAGCATGTCTGAATGGTTCCATATCTCCTTGTCATGCTCATGGTGTTGTTCTGCCGTTCGAACGCCCGCCCAATTTCTTCTTCTGCTTCCAAGATCCAGCTGGTTTTATGCTGCGCAGTCACTTCCCGATCATTGAAAACTCTGTCGCAGCGCCATCTCCATAACCACCAAGTGATGAGTGCGAAACGGCGAGCCCAATCCCCTTCATCGTTCTCATTGAGCCTCACACTGATGTTTAGAGTTATCCACCGCTTGAAATCGTGATGCCCCCAGCTTCGTCGTTGCTGTCTAGAAGCTAGCGTCGTCCACACTTCTCTGGCTCTTTTGCACTTTCGTAGAATATGCTCAGCGGTTTCAAGCTCGCCTGGGCAAATCGCACAGTACCCATCTAGTGTAAGCCCTCTTCTCATTCTTTCCGCATTTCCCATAACTCGATCATGTAGTGCAATCCACAGGAACGACTTGAGTTTGTTAGGGACCCTCAGCTTCCAAAGATTGTGCCATGTTCTATCCTGCATGTCAGTCTGATAGCCTGTAATTAAGGAGTAAGCCGACGTAATGGAGAACTTACCTGAAGCCTCCCTACTCCAGTAGCATTCGTCGGCCACACCTCCTACGTTTACAGTGGTTAGCTCCATTTTTCGTCTGACTTCCACCGGTAGAGGTGGTAGCAGCTCCCATTTCCATCCCCTACCATCCTCCCAATATTCTTCAACCTTCCTAGTTAGTTCATAGTTGGTTAAAAAATTCGGGGTGACAGTCATCAGCGGTTCCTCGTGGATCCATGCGTCCTCCCAAAACCGGGTAGTCTTTCCGTTATTGACATGGTGTCTCATTCCCTGTTGAATAGTGGAACATGTGGCGATAATTCCTCTCCACGCATTTGAGTTAACTTATAGTTGGTAGCTGATTGCGTTAGCTACTTTAACTAGCTAGTAGTAGTTGATTGTAAACCATAGGTTGCTCTTGTTGAGAGTCAAACTTGTAATTTTGTTATTATCAAGTCGACAACCCGACTAATTTGGTTGAGTTGTTCCCAAAATCCACTAATATTGAACTTATAAAATATTGCTATATGGACAAAAAAAGTTTTATCAAAATCTTTCCATTGTCTAACGCTGTAATAAAGTTCTTTTTAGATAAGGAATATATTCCAACTACAATTCTTGTTAGGTCAACCTCGAGTAGTGGCCATCTTACACTCTGTAGGCTGTAGCCAAGACCACAACCCTTACCAGAGAGGACAAGCTGAGTAGCTGACTATTCTAACGTAGGTTTCTCACATCGCCACTACAAGAGATTGTAAAGTGATATTTTAATTAAGATAAAAAATGTATTCATAAGTTAGCTTTTTACTATGAAACTAGAGTCTTAGTTTGAATGTCGTATTATTGGTGCTTTAGTTGAGAAGTGTGTCATGCGTGGTGAGAAAGGGCTAATATCGTATAAATATTATAGTGAAAATTTTTGGTCTCTCATATATGAAATAACGTGAATCACCTGATCCAATCCAAACCAAACGGTTAAACTGTCCAAATTTATGCAATAGCAATTTCTTTTTTTAACAAATAAAAGTGTATATTTTACTAATCGAATTATTCGGGCGAGGAGGCTTATAAAGATCATATTTCTCTTTTATCAAAGAAAAATAGGATTAACTAAAGTTGTTCAAACGGACATAGGCCAATTAAATGGTACTCCCATAGCAATTGGTGTTATGGATTCTCTGATGATATTTTTTATAAGAGTGAAAAATATTCATATGATTAAAGCTCTGTATTCTCGTCCCTTGTTTTTGTTCCATTATAAAAAAGAAAAGCACTGTAGCATCATTCAAGTAAATACAGGGTGAGATCGTAGAAACATGAACCTGTGATGTAACTCCATCTAATTTAAGATTGGTTAATGCGAGAACTATAAATAAAGGTCCAAGATCTCCTATGAATTATGAAATATAAAAATTTATTCATACATAGCATAGTCCAAGCGAATCAACCTAAAATCTTTACTAAACAATGACTTACCATCATATTAAGCAAATAAACTATGTAAAAATATGAGTGTATGGACATAAAGTGCACATTTCATATTTTCACCCGTAAAGTCTTCCACACATTATAATATTGTGTATTATTTAAATTTTGCCGGGGGGTTGGGGAAAGGGGAGGGGGAAGAGATATAGTCTATTATTGGTCAATATTGAATTAATCTCCAATTATATAAAATACATATGCCAACAGAATGGGAAATTTTATTTAATTAATTTAAAAAGGGTTATATACAGAAAACTTGACAGGCAAGGGGACACAATGACATAAACTGGGTTATTCAGGTTGGATCTGTGTTTTGTACCAAATCTTGGACTACCTAAGCAAGCCACAATTCTCTTCAATTATTTGAAATTAGTAGGTGCACTTTCGTCCAACTAAGGAAAATGCTGAAGGATTTGTTAGGTAGAATATATTCTAGTCTTTATTAAAAAAGAAAAAGGAACATAAATTTTTTAATTTATTATTATTAATTATTTGATTGTTCCATAGAAAATAAAAGACATATAATACAATACTCTAAGTAGCTAAAAGTTGAAAAAAAAACTTAGCTAAAAGTTAGTAAGATAAAACTTTGAGTGCGTTTGATTGTGGATTTTTACACCTTACTATGGGTTCTGATATCTATTATCATGTTTGTTTGTCTACTTTTTTTGTTATTTTACTATTGGATTCAAATTTATTAGTAATTACAAAGTACATAGAGAAAAAAAATCATTATTCATGCATTAAATATGAAATTTTAATATATATACACATGCATATGTGTGTATTGTGACTCATTCTACTTAACACATTATCATTATCAGTATTTAATTCACATTACTATTTTGGTTCTAATATTTGAACCAAACACAGCTAAATAAGATTATCTATATGATATCAGTAATATCACATACATACGGAATAGTAGTCTTAATGGGAGGCTGCGATGTTTGGTTGTCACTTTCTTTATAGTATAGATCATTGTAAAAGGCCAATTGAGACCCTTATTTCAAGAACCCACATGGTGCTTCTACAAATAACTATTCACAAATCTTGAAAATCTTAAAGTAGGTAACAACTATCCCCAAAATTAAGATTTCATAGTTCTTGAAAAACTCTTGATACCTTACACTCCCATGGTGAAATATTTGCAAAAGCAGTCTTTTATTATGACTCCATAGTTAATAGTGCTTGAAAATATCAAATGAATTCTCATTCTCCTCCTCAAGAATAATTCACTTTGTACTTTTTTTAAAGCTTTTCATCTTTCATTTATCATTTTTCAGTTAGAAAATATTACTTTTACTTCTAAATTCTACTATCAATTTTTATTTTATCCCACAAAATTTTAATATTGACATTTTCATTGGGACTTACAAAATTAAGAGTACGTATTATCAATTAACACGTTAAAAAAATAAGAGTAAAAATAGAAATTCATGTAATAGAACTCTTTTTAGGTACTGTAACAATCATAGCACGGGATTAAGTGATTAATAACAATCACGAAAGAGCCGGCAGAAATTTCAACAAAAGGGTACGAACAGTCGGAACAGATCTTAGCAAGTAGACAAATATCTGACGCGAACAGACAATAGTACAGACCATGAGATGCCGAGACGAATTCAAACGGCGGTAAATTTTTTTTAATAAGCACGACACGACAATTACGAATTGAAAATTCACGGATCATTTGTTTAAAACCTAGACTAGACTCTGTTGCTAAATTAATGTCATGTCAATTTTCATATCATTCACACATGTATCTAAAACAATCTTAATTTTAATAATGAGAAAACAACTATGACGATCAAATGTGTGAATTAAATCTCTTGTGCGTACATAAAAATTATAGTCTAACTGGTGGAGGTATTGATTATGAGACTCGGGATTTACTTCTGTAGTGATTCTAAATATGAGGTCTTGCGTGCTTAGAATAAGTCATGCGAAACTGAACTGAGATCACATAAATAATAATAATAATAATAATTTGGTATTTTTTATATAGAGTATTTTGGGTGACTTGAGAAATTCGCAACGGCTATTCAAAGGCATGCACGAAATAAATTATGTATTGTAATCATAACCGGAAAAAGATTATAAAAAAGTAAATCAGCCTATGTTGCCCATCGTTGACGGGAACCAGTGCCATTCCGGGGTTTGAAGTTGTTAAAAAGAATCAGCGGCGGAAGAGCAATGGAGGGATTGGAAATTAGAGTGGCAACAGTTTGGCAAACCCGTGACTCCAATATACATACTGCAGCACGTCCATCAAACTTCACGTGCATGTTGCTATGCCACAACCGGACAACCCCCTTACGCAAGCCTACCCCTCCCCACCAACATTCACTCTTTTCTTTCCTCTCATCTCATCCCATCCCTTTACTAACCAAATAAATTTTATTTAAAATATTTAAATACATATATGTATGTATATTTGTATCTTTGAAAATAAAATTTATCGTTAACCTCGTTCATTACCGTCCGTTAGTAAAGTTGGCTTAATAAAGTTGCTTCACTGACATTTGAGGGACAAAATGTGACGGTGATATAATTAATAAATAAAAAAAAATTATTTTTCTCTAGTTTATAATACATCTTTTCACTTTAGTTTCCCCTAATATATCTGGCAAGTAATTATAGTGCCAGAGAAATGAAAACATAGTTCAACAGAACTGCCATACAATTTGCATTATGTCGTAATCACACACGCATGGTCGATTTCTGAACGTTAAACGGTTTGGTTAGAGTCCTATCTACTAAATGTGAAATTAATAGATGCTCTGTCATATACTCATACACTAATTGGTGATAGTGATAAAACTTTCGTCTAATGTGATATATATATGGGGCAAAAATTAATGTGAGACCATTTCACATTCTTACTGGTCTCAATCTGTGAGACATGTCCTACTTTTGATTAATGATGTTAAAAGATCCACCCAATAATTAAAAATTTGACGCATTAATCAAAGATATCCATTTAAGGGATTGAGACATGTGAGACAGTCTTACACAAGTATTATATATATATATATTAAAATTTAAAAAGAAGAAGAAGAATAGAATTGATATAAAGAAAGCAAGTCAGAAAAGCATAATCGTCCGGAAGAGTAAAAGATGCTGAAATGTTTGTCGTAATGGGGAGCTTGCTTTTATCAGTTTTATGGCATACTTGCCCCGGCCCCCTCCCCTCTCTAACGTTCTTGCCTACTTGCCTTCCGATGTAACCCCGACCCCAATCCTCCCCCCCCCCTCCCCCTCACTATATTTATATACTAACATATACATTGAAGCTCATATGCATTCAGATACACGTACACACAAACGCAGAGAAGCTCTAATGCGGTTCAGCCTATAGAGCTTTCTCTTTTCAGTTCTAATCTCAGTCTCTCTCTCTCTCTCCCTCCCCTCAATGGCGGTGGATTCAAGCGCAGAGGTGAGGTTTCTTGTGGACTGCGATTTGGTATTTTGTGAACAGATTTCAGCTGTTACCTTGGGGATTTCTTATGCTGTTTCACCGACCTTTTTGCTGTTTGTTTGCTGCTTTTCGATCATTTTTTTTTTGTTTGTGTCGGAATATATGTTGCTGCGTGTCTTTATATCTGTATATCAATGATCAATACACGAATTTTTCTGGCGTGTGTGATATACGCCTGTACTCAACTTTGATCTCTGCTTTTCTCTCTAACCCTCTCTCCCAAGTGGAAATAAGGAAGAGATAGAGATTCCAGTGGATGGAACAATTACTGAACAGCTAATTCACTGTCCTTGATTACTTGCTTTATAATTTGATTAGATTCTTCTTCTTCTTATTATTTAAAAAAAAAATAGTTGAAGTAAATGAGAAACGGTTAATTTTGTAAAGTTTATTATGACTTTATTAAACTATTATTATGGTTAATGAGTTATGATTATGAATTGTTATTAATCAATGATTGACACCAAGCTACTTGAATATTCTTGGACTAAATAAGCAAAAAAAAGAAGAAGAATAAGAAGCTAAATTCTAGGTTGTACAATCCGATGTTTTACCAAGCATGTAGGCAATGGATGATTTGCTGTATGATGCTTTCCCAAATTCATTATTTTAAGCAAACATTTCGAGATTTAATTCATAAGTAGTAAAAGGGAAAAAAAAAATCAAAATTTCAATTATGATTAGATGACTTTTCCCAAACAAGTACAGTATAAGATTTTGGCATTGACACAGGTGCTAAATGTATAGGTGCTGCTGCTACAGAAAATTCTTAATAAGATTTTCCATTTAATTTTTCTGTAGTTAATCTTTGACAAGTTGCATGATAGAAGGAGAGGAAATATTGACCATTTCTTAATTGGCATGTGTCACAAGGTTATATGAAGTAGTAAAAATGAAGTTTCTGCTAAATATGAGATGGAATTTTCAATTGATTTTGTTTTTACTGCAAGTGAAAAAGCTTGGGTAGTTAAATAAATTCTTACTGCAAGTAGAATAATGTATTTAATATGTATGTGTATATTTATGTATGTATACAAAACTGGACAAATTCTTACCATTTCTAAACCATATTTGATGGAATGAACAATGCCAAAACAAAATTCTCAAGTCGTTTTCAGCATCGAGTGTTTTTTGGACTATTGTTTGAAATTTATAATTTTCTTCTAATCCAGATTTTTGTTACGTTATCACCACTTGTACCTGTCTAGTCAAGATAGAATCATACTTCTTTGTCACTTGGTTTCAACTTTCAATACTTTTGTAGTATAGTAGCCGTTGGTTTTGTCTGTATAACGCTAGAAGTTGGTCTGAAGTTAGATCAAACTTGATGCAATTCTGCAACTATGCAAGAGAGAGTGATTTCTTGTCTTTACAACAGTTTGGGACCATCAAAAGCAGATATTTGATTATTATTTACAGATTTTTTATGCATATTATTTTCTATACCTATATGGCCATTCTGTGTTCTTATGTACTCTTAAAACCGATGGCCAATTTGAGAGTTATCGTTGCTGTATGTGAAAATTTAAGCCCCCGATTGCATTAATCTAGATTCTCAGTTATGCTACAGTTTTATCCTCTATGTGCTTCTTCCCGGTTGTGATTACTATTATCTTAATTTTCTTGCACTCTTTCTTTCGGTAACCAGTTGTCATATCCTATTTATTTCTATCATGTATCATAGAAATTATGCCCTGTATCTTCATATATTTCCTCACATGACTTCAAATAGTGTGCTTAAAGGGGTGAAAAAGTGGGAAACTAAAAAAGGCTCTTTTTTCATTACAGTATAGCCAAGAGGCTCCAATTGTTACTGTGTTTCCTGATGGAGGAACCATCAACCAACAATTTGAGCTGGTTTTAGATCCAAATCTAGCAAAAAATACAGTGCCCGTTGATACCCAATCAAATTGCCGGAGCCACATCAAACAGAAGATGAACAATACAGAAAATTATGCGACATATGTGGATGTGGATATTGAGAAAGGGAAGTTGGAGGTTCCTAAAGCTAAATGTGCCGACGAAACTGCTGGTAGTTTAAAGATGGAAGATTCTTTAGTAGTAAGTCTTCTTGTGGTTTTACTGAAAATAAGTTAACCCATTTTTGATGCTCTTGCTTTGGAGTGTTGTTGGATTTTTTATGAACTAGTTGTGTTTCAGAGAATACTGCAGAGAGAAATTACGTCGCAACTGGGAGGAAAGTTCATGCAGCTGTTAATGAATAACAGCCTTGAGTTACCCAAGTTAATTTCTAGAGGTAGATGCGATTTCTCACAATTTATAATCTTCATTCCCTAAATTACTACCAATTTTAACCTGTAGGCATTTTGTTGTTCTTTTGCATCACTATGTATATTAAACCATTCGTTTCTACGCATTATCTATGAGTGAGATACTTCATCTACCTGAGTTTTCTGGCATATTTGGATGCGACCTTACAAGTTTTAGTTGCTTGCTATACCAGATAAATGCGTGAATGAGAAATCCTATGATATGTCTACCAACAGATTGAGGAAATACAAGCGCTCAGCCTCTTTCAATTCAAGAAGAGTGGTTCTCCTGTTCTCAATTCTGTAAGTGCAGGCTATTTTACTTCTTAATTCTTTCCATTTTTTGAATGCTTCCTTTTTCTGGTTTTTCTTTCGGTTGTACCAGAAATGGTCACAAATCATGGAAAAAGCTCATTTAGGTCATTAGTTAAGAGCTATTTAAGTATATATGGTTAGACAACACATTGTGCTTTTAATGGGCTGTTTGGTTGGATGTAGTTGTAATTCAATTACAGCATAATTCTTTGGTCACCCAAATTACACTGTTGGTTGGGGGGATTGCAATTCTCTCATTTTGTTGAATTGCTATTCGTACCCTCATATGAATTACAACATAATTCTTTGGTCACCCAAATTACACTGTTTGGTTGGGGGAATTGCAATCCCCTCATTTTGTTGAATTGCTATTCGTACCCTCATATGAATTGCAATTCTGGGGATGGAAAGGGAAAAAGGAAGAAAAAAACTTTTTTTACCCTTAATTATCATTAGTATTATTATTACACATGGACATTTTAGTCTACCACTTTTTCCCTCCTCAACATTCCCAATAGGCATGTATGTCAACAGTAATTTCTGTTTTTCTGCCTTCTTATGAAGTCCGGTACCTTTTCATTTTAGGTCGAGCATGGGAACACTCGTACTAATATATCTGACGTTGAGAGTTAAACAGATCGCTGAAAGTGGTAACGTGTGATTGAACTTTTTCTTCGGCTGCTTTGCACTATCTGTAGTAGAAGAGGCTTGTTAGTTGTTAGGAATTTTTCTTTTCCCCCTTTCACTTTTTTCTTGTTCAGTGTTTTCTTTTTTAAGGTAGGTTTTTCTTTTATTGTATATATAATATAATATAATTCGAATTTGAAATTCATGTATTCAATAATTCTACACTTTTTCGGTGTTCCCTTGTAGATAATAAGCTCATAAGCTATCGGATGTGCCTATTATTATTATTATTTAAATGGTTTTTCATTATTTTATTTTTGAAAGTTTAGTATTAGAGCATCCTCAAAGGGGATTGTTCTTGTTTTTTCAAATAGTAAAAATTAGAATAAATTTTTAACTGATGTGGAGGGAGGTCTTTGGGTGTTGGGTGACTTGGG
>CM008337.1:5742504-5754686 GCA_002525835.2 Ipomoea batatas | reverse complement strand
GAGCACGACTAATCCAATAAAGCTTACAATTACACACAAATTCATATATATATATATATATATATATATGCTTTGATGGTTTTTAATGGACTAACCATGTACATCATAAAACTAGGTAGTTGGAAAAAAATTGATAACAAATATGGGTAATAATGTAATATTAACAAATGGTACGATTCAAAGCCCTTATTTATAAAATATGGATAATAATGTAATATTAACAAATAATTGAGACCCTTATTTATAGTACTCCAAGAACTAAAGATAACTGGGATAAGAGATCCATGCCTTGATTGTCCTTGACCTTTTCTTGTCCCCTCACATGTTATAATGCAGTATCTGTTCATAACTACTTTTCACTGAGACTCGAACACACCCCATTCCATGTGAGAGTGAAACCGAATGGCACTAGACCACAAAGTCTTGGCTTACTTTTTCTCAATTAACACCCTTAACCTTCTTTTTTTTCTTACCCAAGCCCCCAAACCTTGCCGTTGAACTCTAATAATCTTTTGGACCCAACTAACTACCCAATAGATCCAAGCACAATTCCTCCATCATGCTTTATGTGGAGTATATTAATTATTATTTTTGTTTAAAAATATAGTTAATATAGATTAATATATGTTATTTTGAGAGTATCTAATTAATACATTGTTACAAATTGCCATCATGTTCATTCTTCTTCTTGTCATCATGACGAAACAATACCCGGAAGTTTAGGAAGATCGAGTCGTCTTCGTGAATTATATGGCTACTCTCTGCCAGAATAGTTGACTATTACTAATAATATTAATATTAATATTATTATATATATGATGGAGTGAGGAATTTATTTATTTTAATTTATTAAAGGTAGTAGCTAGGATGAGATTTAGATAGCTTGTCATTTCCAAATTTGACATTTTTTGTGTACTACGGAGTATATTTTAAGGGAGGGGGAGAAAGAACAGCTGAATCAATTCAAAGACATGCACAAAACCAAATTCAAACTTAATAAAGAAAATTATATAATTAAGCTATTATGCATGGACTTTAAGCTATTAATGTTTGTTTGTTTGTTTTTTTTTTTTTTTACGATTTTTGCCAATAGTATTGACTCTATTACAATGCAATATTTCACTGAGACTCAAACTCACTCCCTTACATATGAGAGTGCAATCAGGTGCCACTAGATCACAAGATCATAGCTAGTTGATTATTGAGTTAGTAAAACTTACACTGTAATTATTATAAAAACAATGATTTAAATAGAAAATTAGAAAAGAAAATTAAAGTCATTCATGCAGAGAAAATATAAAGAATATGAGCAGTTCAGTTAGTCAGGTGAAATTTAGAAAGAAAGACCAATGATTAAGACTCACCAGCAACCGTGTTAAGCGTTGGGTACATTCATAATTTTAGTTACGATATTTAAAACACTAAAATATCAACTGAAAGCGAGAAATTTGAATAAACATTTATTAAAACGATTTGAATTTTGAAGTGTATTATTGAGATTGGATAAGTTCTGTTATGTGGTGGAAAAACACATGCACAGAAGTAAAAAACCAGATGTCTTTGACGCAGGTTGCATGTCTTCTTCACCCTGTTCGTTTAATTTCTCTTCTTTCTCTTTCCCCAAGTCAACAATGGGGGATGGTGTGTGGATAAATAATGCTATTTTTTTTTTCTAAAAAAAGGAAAATTTCAAGATTTTGTCTAATTACATGTCTCCTCAACTAGTCGATTGGGTGGCAAAACACTCCTTCATAGGTTTTAAGTTAAAATTAAAGAGATATGTGGCATCTCATCCGTAACTAAAAAATTGGAGATTGCTCTCAAGTCTCAAGGCATTAATCCATTAAATAAAAAGTCTTACTTAAGACTCCTTCAAGCAGTAGAGTAGGGTCGATCCCTATCACGAACATTAGGGGTTTGGGATCGATGGGTTCGTTGTAAACAAAAGTGTACATTTGGTGTTCCGGCCTTTTCGAAATTATATTGACTTACTTTCTCATGGATTTAGGGTAAGTTTATGTGATTCATGATATAATACGGCAAAATAGGAAATCTCGATTATAACTTGGGAGCTGGGAGTGTGATTGTTGAGTGGAAGAGATGTATTCATTCGTAACTAAATGTCAATGAATCGATCCTTAACTTTGGGTGTATAGAACAATATAATTTTAAATCTTCATACAAACTATCTCACCTTTAAAGATATCTACAATTCAATATAATAAGAGAATTAACCACTGTATTTGACGATAAAACACCCAAAAAAGAAAAAACTAGCTCGATTAAAAAAAAAAGATGGAGATTTAATGAGAAAGAGTGGAAGCTGGAAGTGTGTGAGGTATGAAAAGTTGACAATTTCAAGATCTGACCCCAAAGGGCCACTCCCATCCTCAGCATTGTGGGATTTCGTACAAGACTCACTTTCTATAAATGGATGATGTTTTTTTTTTCCTTTATTTATTTATTTATTTTATTGCTTTCTTAATTAATCACTACACTCAACCTTCAACAAATTCAAATTAAAATCTCACCCAACCAACCAACATATATGCATTTCATTCACGATTTCCAAGTATCACCAAGCAAACTAGCCCTAAATCTTCAAACAACTTCCATATATAGCTTGCAGGTGACAAAATGAATCCTACACTACATTCATTTTATACCAGCGTCGAGCTGAGCAATATTGATATATACTCTTTTACAAAAAGTATTGCATGATATTTATTATTGTCTCGTGTGTCATTATTTCATTGAATGTTTAAATTTTTTATTAATCTGTGGTGAGATTAGCCCGTCTATGTATAATCAATGGAAATTAAAAAAAAAATTAATCGTTTCTAGTGGGGAATGTTAGATTGTGATTTTAGTAGAGGAAATTAACATTTTTCTATTATAAAATCTCACAATGTGTCCCAATTTAATACGTTTGAACAAGAAGCTAAGGTAAAGCCCTACTTATTGCTTCAAATTTGTATCATTTTATAAATTAAATGAAAAAAAAAAGAGTAATGAAAATAATTCTAATTAACCCAACTAGACTCTTAATACAACTGTAAGGTTGAAGGATTAACCCTTATACATATGTGTAACATTTGCGATTAGTGTTACAATGATAGGAATATTAGATGTCTTACGTCAAAAAAAGAAGAAGAGAGTAATGAACTAAAACTGCATGGACAACTATAATTAAAATTCATTAATTAATTTATCTAATTGTGGTATTAGGGCTAGGTACTGCAAACTATTCGTATATACGGAGTATATATTACCAGTATTACCACTATAAGCTACACATGCATATATAGCTTGAAAGGAGGGGTTGTCCAAGAGGGTGACCAACTGAGTGTAACATTATTCTCAGTTGAGCCCCGTCACACGAGTTCTTCCTATTACGATTGTATGATTTGCAGGTTATTACGCAGAAGTGAAATTGATCCAATATCCACATTCAAATAGTACTTGCAGGTTTCTTCACCGCTAGAAAAAAAAAACAGGGGGTTAATTAAGGAATGGAGATTAATTATAAACTAAAAGTCAAAAGAAATAAATTAAGCAGCGTACTTACACGTGCACTTACGCTTGTTGGAGACGAAGTAATTGACTTTGGTGCCTCAAAAGCACCAAACAATTTCAAGAAATTCAACTAATATATTCCTCACCATCACCTTGCTAGCTCCAACTACTGCAGATTCCTAAGATGAACACCTGCAGTAACAACAACAACAACGAAAGCCCTCACGACCATATGGATATCGATTTGTCCTTGAAGCTCAACGAATCTCCTCAAGATTCCCCGCAGCCTGTCGGAGAATCATCATCTCAACCAAACAAAGGAGGAGATTCGCCGTCATCCTCCAAAAATTCCAAGACAGAAGAGGTAAACCACACCATCTTTACTCTTAATTAATCCATGATTATTGCTTAAGCTCACTTTCCTCGTCTACAAAAGGCGAAATCCTATCTCCAAACCCATTCCAGTGTTGTAGGATTGTGGATAGATAAATTACTGTGACTTAGCAGTTTATTAGATTGGATGATCCACATCACTACGAGACCAGGGCTCAATCCGGCCTGCGTATTTATCCACAATCTGCCACACAGGAATTGAACTTTTGTTATTATGTTGGATTAATTATTTTGATGTTTTTTAATTTGAAAAGATAACAGTGCTGCAAACGGAAATGAAACGCATGAAAGAGGAGAACAAGGTGTTGAGGGAGGCAGTGGAGCACACCATGAAAGATTTCCTCGATCTGCAGACCAAACTTGCACTATTTGTCCAGCAAAACGATCACAAAAAGGTAATTAACTAATTATTAACTTTATTCATGCAATAATCTTTAATTTGTAGCATAATCAATTCAATTATTCAATTATTTTTAAAAAAAAATATTCAGGACGTTATTAGCAATTTTCTTTGGGTGAATGGGGAAGAAGGGAAGATTAGTCAAGAGCTGAACAGGAGATCATCATCGTCATCGCCGACCGCACAGCTGGAACATCATAATAATAATAATAATAATAATAATAATAATAATAGTATTAGTGATACTGAATTAGGGTTGTCGCTCACGCTGCAAACCGCCGCCGCCGCAGATGATCATGAGAAAGGAAGAGATCAGAAGAGTCCGCCATCGCCTCCGCCGTCAATACACGGTAATATTCACCATGGAAGCAGCTTTGCTGCAGGGCTTAGTGCAAAGAATCCCCCCATTTCTCAGCACAACGTCAGAAAACCTAGGGTTTCGGTCCGGGCTCGGTGTGAATCTGCCACTGTAAGTTCCATCTAATTACCCTAAATTCAAATTTTAGGTATCTGGTGAGAGTGGGTGGATCGTAATTCTTGTATATGAAGATTATGAATTTGATTCTGCTTAATAATAACTATGCTTTACCTTGTTTGCTAACTTAATTATGGTGTTTAGATGAATGATGGTTGTCAATGGAGAAAATATGGCCAAAAGATTGCTAAAGGAAATCCTTGTCCAAGAGCCTATTATCGGTGCACGGTAGCTCCGGGATGCCCCGTAAGGAAGCAGGTATTTAATCCTACAAATTTTCTTAATTCAATGGGTTCGAGTTTTAGTACTGTGGTGATACAAAAAAGAATTGCACCACAGTACAATTCCTAGAACCTTCACCTATTACCTTTTTCGTTTCAAGTTCGACTCCCATAAAAATATCTTATTAACCCCTTTTGGTTTGAGCGAATCAGCCAACTATAGACAATATAGGTTAGTTTACATTTGTGCAATGGTTACAAATTTTCCTCGTCATACAAAAGATATTGATGTTTTATTTCCTTGGATCAATAATGTGTACATTAATGTTTATATTATATTTATGCTTTTTCGGGTGGTGCGGAGATTCGAACCCAAATTGAATCACGTGCTCCATCCAACTAAAACCCTAAGCTAATAGTTGGACTGCACATTAATGTTTATATTATATTTATGCTCACAATAATAACATAAATCAGCCTAGGCGACTCGAATCGACCAATAAGCCGTTCCTATTGAGAGTCAAACTTGTAATCTTGTGGATTAATAATGCTACTCGTCATTAATTAGTTAACATGTCATTCATTATTGATATAGGTTCAAAGATGCATAGAAGACATGTCTATATTAATCACAACCTACGAAGGAACACACAATCATCCCCTTCCGGTGGGTGCAACCGCCATGGCAGCCTCAACAGCTTCAACAGCAGCCTCCTTCATGTTTCTGGATTCTTCCAACCCCATTTCCAACAACAACCTCGGAATCCCCCAAAACCAACCGTTTCTCAACTCCCCAAACTACCACCACATGATCCCAACCCTAGTCAGAAACATAAACCCTAATTCCGCCATGCCCGCCGCTTACCGCCATGATCCTGCAGCTTCTTCCAAACTAGGGCTCGTTCTTGACCTCACCAAAGATAATAATGGCGTTTCCTCCTCTGCTAGCTCCTCAACCTCTTTGCCCAAACTTCAGGGACAAATGGGACAATATTCCTCTTGGATGATGCAAAGACTAGCAGGCAATTTTGATGGCCATCTTCAACCTGGGAACACCGCAGAGAATGATAAACAGAAATTAGTTGAAAATGTGAGCGCCATTGCCGCTGATCCTAAGTTTAGGGTTGCTGTCGCCGCTGCCATTTCATCATTCATTAATAAAGATAAGCCGCCATCCTAGTTAACTAATATCTACTTAGTAGTATCGGTGTCTTTTGTACCGGGTACAATTATATCTGCTTTTAAGGTGTTGTCCTTATTTTGGTACAACAAAGTAAAGGAAAAAGGTTCAAATAAGCTTCGGAACAATACCTGAAAAGTCAATTAGGCCCCTAAACATTTAAAAAGTCGCTCTTTAACACATTAAATTGGTGAAAAGAAGCCCAAATTTACTATTTAAAGGAAAATCCGGCTATTGACTACCGTAGAACCGTCACCAGTTGCCAGACTCTAGCGGAATATTTAGGGGCCTAATTGACTTTTTTTGGTATTGTTCGGAGGCTCATTTGACCCTTTTCCCTAAAGTAAAAGCAGTTGTGTTTGGTACAAAAGGTATCAATGTTTAATATTGTAGAATTTTTGGATGATACAGGTTATTTTTAATTTAGATCCGAAGTATCCTCACTGAGATATGCTTAGATCTTGTTTTCTGGGGGGTTTATAAAATTTTCGTTTATAAAAAGGAATAAATCCCAGTCAACTAGTTATTTTACTGTTGTCTGAGGCAGGCTCCATGTGAGTTCTTGACTGTATCAGAAGAAGACAAGCAATAGGTCTTGTTTATATTGTATACTGTGATATATATATAACTAATGGAATTTCCATGTTCTCCTACCTTAGTCAACTTTTTTCTGTTCAATATTAAAGCTGCATTCATTGTATATTAATTGACAACAGGATCACAGTTTTTCGTTTTCAATTCCTCTTCTTCAAGTGCAAACACACAACCAATAACCGTCCTTGAAATGGTGATCGAGTAAATAGAGTATGATTTTAGTATCAGAAGGTCACGAGTTTAGTTGTTCTTATCAACACCCTTTCGATCGAGCCTGTCACACAGAATTTTCTTAGTACATTTTAATTTTCTCCCCATCCATATATGGTTTACAGGCTATATATTGCATATAGGAGTGAGTGAGTTTCTTCCTTATTCCCCCACCCCCCTCCCCCCAAAAAAAAAGAAGAAAAGAAATGAAACAACCAACATATATATTTTAGACTGTAAATTTCTCTCGTCATCTAAAGAAAAAAATCAGCAAGACTTGTTTTCAAGTCAAAAGTGCTTAGATAAATGATAAATTTAATTTGATCCTAAAATTTTTAACGAAATCTCAATGTTATAGGCCAAATCAACTACATACTTTATAGGATTAGATTTACACTACAATAAAAATTAAAAGATTAAAACTGTTATTTCTATTTTCTATTTTTTTGGTTTGGTTCTTGCATATGCCATGCATGATGAAATCTCAACGTTATATGACTTGTAAATGTAATTGTACTGCGAGATAGAAGAAATTAGTATACATATTCTATCAAATTTCAGAATAAAACTCTCCAAATTCTTACCCTATCATATAAAGACCACCCTACCTACTACATTGATAATACTAGACTAGTGCATGCCTTCAACTTAATAATTAATAACACTTTGTTATGGGCTAAGTTGTATGATAATTATTGTAGCCTTGAGCCGTCCTGTCAAAATGTAAGACTCCGTAATGAATAGTTGTAGCCGCAGATTTGGAAAAATAAATTAAAGAATAAATGAAAATATTACGAACAAATTAAACCGAGATAACAAAACAAATAAACAATATACAAATTAAAACGTGCTAAGAGTCAATTAAATAATGTCCCGTAGGTATATATACACGAGAGTCTTCTCTGTAGTGTGGTTTGCATGTTATGACACACGAACAACGAAATTTATATTGTGTATATACTCGAGTAGACACAGTTGCGTAGACGGTAGACCATGGTTCATGGAATAATTATTGATGCTTAATATATTGGGCTGGGATAACCTTATAGATTTGTCTTATTAGACCAGCCTTATGCCCAATATTCTATTAGGGCCCATTGGGCTATTCATATTCCTTGATTTCACATATGTACTAAGCCTTGGGGCCCAGAAGACAAAAGCCCAACTTTAATCCGTTGTAAAACAAGTTTAATGTTGGGCCATCTTTATTTGTTCCGGACTTTCAATTGGGTTGATTAGCGGGCCCAATACAACGCTCTGCAATCGTTATACCCTGCACCACGGTGCACATAGCAATGTGCACCACGTACGTAAAACGACGTCGTTTTGGTGTTAGTAGACGCGGACGCGAATGACTCAGGGAATTCATTATCTATAATACACATAATATTTATCTATAATACATAGAACGTTTGCCTAGAATACACAGAATATTGACACAAAATACACAGATGTTAGTGGACGCGAATGACTCAAGGGAATTCATTATCTATAATACACATAATCATTATATAGAATACACAGAAGGTTTGCCTATAATACACATAATTTATGCCCATAATACACAGAATATTGATGCCCATAATACACATAACTTATCCTCCTAACATTCGAATGCACAAACACATCACAACTTGTGTTAATAACATGAATACATATAATATTTACACAAAATACACAGAACTCATCATCCTAAACATTCGAATGCACAAACACATCACAACATGTGTTACTAACATGAAATCACAACATGTGTTACTAACATGAATACACATAACGGTTGCATATAATACACAGAATGGTTGCCTAAAACACACAGAATGATTGCCTGGAATACACAGAATATTAACATAAATACAAATACCGGCCAAAACGGGAAACGTGATTTCCAAAAAAAACGGACGATTAGTTTACAATGCTCAAAACGACGTCGTTTAGGTACGTGGTGCACATTGCTATGTGCACCGTGGTGCACAGTATAATTTGCCAACGCTCTGTGTCCTGTATGGCGTCGTCTGCGAGAGGAGAGTTGTCTCGGTGCCGCGAAAATGGCAAGAGCAGCCATGGAGAAGACGAAGGAAGAGCTTCGAAAAGAGCTCGAAGAACTCAGAACTCAGAACTCATTCGCTTCAACGATGCGAGGTGTTTTCCGTTCTCCTCTCTCCCCTTGTATCTGTATGTATCTAAATATATGCATGTATGTTGGTATTTCTGTGTATATGTATGCGAGTAGAGTGTGTTTGTGCGCTGAAAAGGAATTAGGCTCGTATCACATTGCAATTTTTGCTGGATTTGTCAACACCTAAGTGTCGTTAGCTATGATAAAGCTATGATAACGGAGAGGCTTCGTGATTCAATGTGTTCTTCGTCGCTCCCCTTGTATCTGTATGTATCTAAATATATACATGTAATCTGGTATTTCTGTGTACATGTTTGCGAGTAGAGTGTGTTTGTGCGCTGAAAAGGAATTAGGCTCGTATCACATTGCAATTTTTGCTGGATTTTCAACACCTAAGTGTCGTTAGCTATGATAACGGAGAGGCTTCGTGATTCAAGGTGTTCTTCGTCGCTGTGGTTTTTCGCGCGCCGGTTCTTAGAGTTCAGTCCCTAATGGCGGTGATCAGCTTTAATTCTCTTCCGCCTATATGAAGAAATCGAAATAAAATATAATAAGAGGTTTTTATAGCTAATTGTTCTCAATTAATTAATTGAATTTATGTGTTTAATGGTTGGTTTTTTTATCGAGAGGAATGAGGCTGAGGATCAACAAGCTCTGGAAAAGCAATAGAAAAACTTTGGCCCCTCTAATTCGAAAGTCATTTAATGGATATTTCAATTTTTTTGAATGTTTTGGCTAGAAATGTTGAAGATGGGTGAGATCTTGGGAGGAGGATTCTAAAGCTGTTGAAGATTGGAAGGATTCAGCTGTGGAAGGAAGCTTGGAAAATGGAACTGCAAGTCTGCAAGCCATGATGAAAGAAATCTACCCATCCAATTGGTCCAGAAGGTATAGTTTATATCTTTATGGTGTTATGGATTAAATGTAGAATAGCTATATGGAAATACTGAACATTTTGCAGGAATACAAAAAATTGTGTGGAAAGAATACAAAAGGACACTTGTTTGATGCACGTGAAAGAAAGTGCTATATTCCCTGCTGATTTTACATGTCACTCTGAGTTTCAGATATTCCAAGAACTGAAAGCTGGTAGGAGAGAAAACTTGTCACAGTATCAGAAGTAAATTGCCAAAGAACACGTTGAAAAAGAGCTAGAGAAGTAGCAAGATGGGCAGGAGAGGTAAGAGAACAAACAATGATGCATCTAATCTCCAAGAGAGCTAGAAACCCGCAGGCTTCAGAATGGACCCCCAAGGCTGGAATTGAAAGCCCCCAAGTGGCGACAAACAATTGAAGATGCTTATGGTATCTCTATTTCATGCTTTGTTATTCTGAGTTACTTTTGCTTATTTTTTTTTTGATGATGATGGAAATCCCACAACCCATTCAGGTGTAGGTAAACACTTTTATGATTTATGACTCTAATCGGTAAAGGACTACAAGGAAATCACTCTAGATTATCCATAGCTGACTTGCTCAAATTCAGGGGATAAGATTCAAACTTGTGACCTTGTGGTTACAAGTATGGATTTCTTGCCATCTTGGATGGGTTACCCCTTAATCATTATATTTTGTTGCATTTGTTTAGTTGTTTCAGGGTACTGTATTCGAATGTGAATTCGATATAGCAAGAAGGGTGACAACTGGGAAGGATCGTGTTCTACTCAATCCTTGATCTCATCATCTATTCAAACGGTATAGGTAAGGAATGAATACAAAAATTATTGGCTTTCTTGATTGGTTCCATTTACTTTACTGACAGATGATTTGATTTGCTTGCTTACCATTTCCACACAATTGAGATAACATGGATTACATTTCAAGCCATTTCTTACTTTCTCCCACCTCCAAAGTCAAAAATGCACATGACTTGGGAGTGTGATTGCCGACAAATTCATTTTTATTTTTCTTATTAAGAAAATAATACTACGTAAATAAATTACTGCCTATCTGCCTTCTTTCTTCTTTTTTTTTCTATAACCCAATTATCCTATGCTCGCCGTATTATATCTTGGGTCCCATGAACTCGCCTCTAAACTTATAAGAAGGTAACTCGAACCCACTCTTAGGTCATAAGGAGATAAATCGAGTCCACCCCCAATATGCCTTTTATTATTTTACTGAACTAATATTTTTATGGTACCTTTACTATTTGGATAAAGGAAAGTATAAAAGAACGACAAGGTTACAAGTTCGATTCGTAGCGCGAACGGTCTATTGACCTTTTTAATTTGAGTTGTTCAGCTATGGATAACTTAGATTGGTTTATCTTACCTTTTTGACGTCCTTTGCAGGCTAGGATCACTATGTGGGGTTTATCCTTGTACAGTTTCGGGTAATGATGGTGTGTTTTCCTGGTTATTTAAAAAATAAAAAAGTAAACGTAGGCTTGACTTTCAGGTCCCTCTTGGTTGGATATTAAACCCATTGCCTCTTTGGTTTGAGGTTTAGATCTGAATGAAGTTAATTTGCCATTTTCAAAGAGGAAATGAGGAGGAATTGGCTAAGGATCGAATGAAGAAAATAGAAGTTATTTAGTAGCAGTTCATCCCTCTGGAAAGTGTAGGTATACATAACATAGCAAGGTATGCTATTGTGGCTAAAGCCATATTCTTTTTGCAGCTCCCTTTTTGCATGTGTCCATTTCAGCATAATTGCATAAAGCAGGACCATCTCGAAGAGGAAAAAGAATATTAAATATATACTTCTGATGGGTAAATACCCCAAGGGACTACTGTAGAAATACGATGTGTATAGTCCGTGTATTATTGTACCCTAAAAGGTCGGGTGTCCCTTAGAAATTGTTAAGGGTTAAATGTAATATTATATTCCTGAAGGGTCAGGTCCTATTCCTATATAAAGGACCTGACCCTCCATTGTAATGGCAGGCTCTCATTTCTTGCCTATCGGCATTCTCTCTCTTGTTCTTGGCTCTTCTTCTCCAAGAAGGAAGCATGGCTTCCTTTCCCCTTTCTCCCTGCATTCAAGCATACACAATCCATACACTACATCATACACGATCAAACAACACACGTGGTGTAAATCCGTACCCCCGTTTACATTTACACCATCAA
>CM008337.1:5731929-5742404 GCA_002525835.2 Ipomoea batatas | reverse complement strand
GACGCCTCTCTTCATTTCCTTTCCAGTTCCTCCATTTTTGCCACTAGGGAAGAGGGCTGCGGGGGATGAGGGGGAAGAAGAAAGGGTTTTGGGAAATTTGTTTGTTTGTTTTTTTTTTAATAAATAAAAAGACAATTTTGTCCTTTAAAATAATTAATTCGCCGGAAAATAGTTGTCGGTGACCGGAATATGACCGGAATTTGATCAGAAGGACCAAATGTGGTAAGAATTTATAAGTCGTGGAACCAAATCTGAAAATTTTAATAGTCAGAGACCAAATGTGGAAATGATCCAATAGTCGTGGGACCAAAAGTGGAAATTTGCACGTTTTGACTACTTTTATTATGACCATTTCACTTTTGATCCTTTGTCCATTTATCCGTTTGTGACCGTCAATTTGGAGGGCATTTTGTCATTCCTTTTTGTCTATAATATTAGTTTAGTATATAAATTATATTGTTCATGAATTATGAGTATATATAATTATAATATAATAATTACTATTAATAATTAACTAAAGGTTTGAAAGCATATAAATTTAAATTTTTTTGTATTTAATAGATTTTTATTAAATATATACGGAGTAAATATTTATAATTATACCTTAAATATTTCTATATTTACAATAATGTCCTAATATTATAGAAAAGAAATCCTGCCAAACCGCCTCTTAGATTTCAGACGACAGATGAGAGAGTGCTGCCGTCCAAATCGTCTCAGTCGTCGCTTCGTCGTCGTTCAATCACAAGGTTGAAAGCACTATATTTTCGTCACACACGTAGATCTGTTCAGTGTTCCTCACCAATAGGTAAAAAGTTCGATCATATCTTTTGATTTACTTGCAAATATTCTGTTCTGGTTGTGTTTCTCTTCCTTTTTTTTATTTTTATTCCACTGAATTTCGAATTTTACTATTGGGAGGTTATATGAATTGGAGGTTCTCATCTGACTGTGTGTTTAGGAGATGAAAACTGAAATGAGTTTAAGATCTGTTGAATGTGAAAATAAGGAAGGAATTTTTGTGTTTTCTGGCGATGTGTTTGTGCTCCAAATTTAATTACTCGAATTTGTTGTAATGTGCTTTCTTCTTACATAGCAATTAGCAACGGGATGTTTGGAAAAAAAAAAAAGAAATAGATGTATATTGTGCATTAAATTCCAGAAGGTGGGCTTATTAATATGGTGAATGAATTAATTCAGCACCTTAATTAACTTAACACCGAATTTATATTGCATTTAGTTCTTCATATTTCATGGAGTATTATGATTATGATTGCCTTACCAGTCTTCTGGTCCTAATTGCTGTATATCAATGCCAATATTAAGTAATTCAACACCTCATTATTACTAAGCTCATATTCTATATGACTGAAGTTGGTTTTTAGTGGGAGTGTTTATCCCTTACAACTCCCTTTTCTCAAAGGCAAGTTAGAAATGTGATAGGTTTGGCTATGGTGAATCTCTATTCTCATAGGTGAAACACTAAATCCAATAACCTCTTACATAGTAGGGCCCTAACCAAACAAGAGTCAATACATTTCACCAATTTCATAATCTAATTCATTCTATAGACATTGCAAGCCATAGATTTTTGCAATTCAATTCATATTGGCATCCATACAAAGAAGTTCAATCTAAATCCATAGTTGCGTTTAACTACTCATAATTGAATTGACATACTACTAATACATAATGAATTCAAACTACAAAATATGTAAAATGCAAGAATGAGAAATAGAGAACTTTACTTTATTGAATTTGACAAAGTAATTCTAAAAGTGAAGTTGAAATTGCAATTACATGCAAGAATCTACCTCTAAATCTTCCAAGAAATGATGCAAGTAATACATAATGAATTCGAAGTAAAATGCAAGAATGAGAAATAGAGAACTTTACTTTATTGAATTTGACAAAGTAATTCTAAAATTGAAGTTGAAATTGCAATTACATGCAAGAATCTTCGTCTAAATCTTCCAAGAAATGATGGATTACAATAGATGTATGTTCTAAGATGGTTTTTGTGGAGAAAAGATGTGAAGGGAGATTGGAAATTCAAAGATAAAATGAAAATAATGCCTCCAACTATTTATATTCTAGAATCCGTGCCAAACTAACCACATACAGGTGCCTGGTCACGATGGAGGTCACGCCGTGAACTCCATCGTGACCAACCCTCACAGATCGCCAAGGGTCATGATGACCTTTTCGTGACCCATCAAACCAGCCCTCAGGACCCATGACACTTCAGTCTGACTCTATGTACCATAGGACAAAGGATCTCTGAGACTTTAAGTTACTACTACTTTATTCATTGTGCAGTGCTTTCTCTAGGTTATTTTTTTCTAAAATAATTACTGGAACTGTTTGAATTCTCAGAGTATGGTGGTGCTGAAGAGATATGTCTTGCGATTGTTCATATCTTTGAAGTACATAACTGCAAATGTAGTAGACAGGAATAATGGTCGGATAGTTGCAACAGCATCTAGTGTTGAGCAATCACTCAAGAACTCATTTGAATGTGGGCGGACCTGCAATGCCAAGGCTGCAGCAGCTGTGGGAGAAGTATTGGCGATGCGCCTTAAAGTGGATGGCCTTGATCAGGGAGGGGGAAGCGGAATCCATGTCAACGTAAACAAGGAGGTTGAGAAGAAGGGTTTCAAGAACCGCACAAAGGTCTGGGCTATAGTAAATGGCCTTAAGAACAACAGAGTTAAACTTGTCTTGGATGATGACGCTTTTCATGAAGCTTCCGGCCCAAGCAACTGATGAACCGCGTAAACCCCCATGTTTCAAATGCCGAGGAACGTTAACCAGGTTGAGTTGTGGGAAGTTAACCCCAAACTTGGTGCAAACTTGCATATAGGGCTTGTTTGGTTATCAGCGGTCAGCGGTAGCGGGTTGTGTTAGTGGTTATCAAATAGCGGATTGTATTAGCGAGTTAGTGCTACCTAACTAACTTGTGTTAGTTTCTACACTGAATCTTTATTACATTGATGATGTTTTGGGATCTTAGAGAGTTGACCCCATTAAGGCCTAACCCCACTGCTTTGCTTACTTTTAAGTAATGATGGGCAATTCTTTTTCCAAATATCCAAAAAAAGAAAAAGGAACCAAGAAAATCCTTTTTCACAAAGTGAAAGTAAACACTGCTAGTCAAAGAGACCATAAAAGCTATATAGCAGCCATGTTGCTTTTTCTGTTATTGTTTCAGCCTCAAAAGTGAAGCTACTTAAAGTTGAAATATACAGTCCCTTCTTTATCTTGTTGCTGATTTAGCAATTTTTAATACCTAAGTGAAACTGGCACCATAAAGATAAGCTCTAAAATTTTGTGGCAATGTATAAAGCTGAGTTGCTTTTGGAGTAGCTAAATGGAGAAGAAGCTGAACACAAACTGGCCTCCCATGTTCTCTACTGTTTAACTACAGCTCTGGGATTGATTACATATAAGACTCGAATTCAAGCTCAAGATTTTTATTTTTATATATATATAAAAAAGAATTATAAGTTAAACCCTACCCATTATAGTTTATACCCCACTTGCTAATTGTGACAGACTACTTATTGTATGTTGTTCAGCTCCCATGAGTTGTCAAATAGTAGCAGTTGATCAATTAATAATTTTTTAATATCTGCTTTCAAAAAAATGTTTTTAATATCTATTTAATTAAATTCTTATATTCCCCTAGTCAAGATTACACTATTGTTGTAAAAGAGTTCTACTACATAGACTATCAAAATTTACTCTCAAAATTATACTCCATGATGTGACGGGTTTTGATAAGTTACTTTTTTCATGTGGATTTAATACAAATGTTTACATCAAGATTCTGTGTGTACAAGTAAAAGTTGGGAGTTAAAAAATGAAAACATACATAATTTTTTCGTTGTAAAAAGCTGCCTAGGTACTAAGTGCCCTTAGGCTGAATCAATTATCTAATACCAGGAAAAAAAAATTTGACGTAGTAGGTGTGCAGTGGGTGCATAAAATGCCTAGGAATTTTTTATTTTTTTTCATTTTTTTAAATATTTTTTTTTTGGCATTTCTTTTATTTTCCTCAACTTTTCTCCTACGTGGCATCTCAAAATTTGAAAAAAAAAAAAAATCAATATAATGCGTTGTGCAATGGTTGCTTAAGTTGGGCGCTTAGATTTCCTAGGCGCTAGGGACTCATCAAACGAACGTGGTTGCCTAACAATGTTTATAAGAGTGGATGACACAGAGTTCTTTGTTTTAGTTGATGGTTTGTGTTTAAATGCCAATGGACACTGTACTATTGTCTTTTTGTATTACGTATCTAGGTACAATCATGTATTTTATTTGAATTGTACCGAAAGATGTGTACTGATCAACACTTTAAACAAATTTTAAATATAGATATTAAAAAAATCATCATTTCAGTCCCTCAATTGTTTTCCTACTATCTATGTAGTTCATAGTTTTAAACTTCAACTAATTTGATCCCTAAATTATTTTAAAATTTATCAATTAAACCCTTTCGAGAATCAAATTGACAATTTTAAAATGAGAAAATTACTATTTTGCCCTATCGGAAGGGTCTAATTGACAAAATTTTAAATAATTCGAGAATCAAATTAGTTGAAATTGAAAATTAAAGACTACATTAACAATTTAGAAACAATTGAGGGATCAAAATATTGGTTTTTCTTATAAATATTTTTTGGTTGGCGTATTGTACTTGACTTGATGGTAACGTTCAAACTCTGAAATTGTTGTAATAATTAATTATAGGTTTGTAATTATTGATTGTATAACTACCGTTTCACTGAAAAAATCTATTGAATTGAATGTGAAGTATTTATTACTACAATCTACTCCTACCGATTGTTCATTAATTACAAAAGTCCTGAAAAATATGTCGTCCATTTTCTTGTTTTTGTGAAGAAAAGAAATTTTTTTTAATTACAATTACTAGGACGGAAGAATCCTAAGCAAATGTAATTACTAAAACTTCAATAACACTGATAGTAAATATACTCCAGGACCGGTCGGGTACACTTCGGACCCGGTCGGAGAGTGTGCGGTCGGGTGATCGGTCGGTCGGGAGGCTGCCGTAAGGTCTGCCGTCACGGGCCGAACAGTGCCCTCGATGGGCCCCGACGCGGCGTGCCAGTGACTGCCACGTACTCCTTCCCGCTTGGGCGTAGAGTGAGGTGGGCGCATGCGCGCCACGTTCCCGTCATGCCGGAGGTCCGGCAACCGCACTTTTCTCCCTTATAAATAGCGCATTTATGAGGAGAGAGGGGGGCTTTTGGCTGTTTCTAGACTAAGACTTAAAGATAGCTCGGACAGTAGGGAAGCCCACTGCCGACCTGTCGAGCACTTTGAGCACTTGTTGACTTGTAACCGGGTTTGGATCCTTGAGCTAATAAAGATCGTATTTTCCGGTTTTCCTTGGTGCCCGTATTTTACTGTATCAAACACATTAGAGCATCCACACCAATAGTTTTTTTTGTTAGTTTTTTGGATGATATAGAGGTAAGAGATGATGATTTGGAGGAAAGAGGAGACAAAAGAAAATGAATTTGCAGGAAATTTGGTTTTTGTGGAGGCCAGGAGGAGAGAGAAATAATTGAAAAAGTTGGGGTGTGTGCGCGTTGAGCGCAAACTGGGCGCCCAGTGCAGGCGCCCTGTAAATCCCATTTATATATATATTTTTGTTGATAGTTCTATTTTTTTCCCTCTCATATTCTCTTTCCTAGTCATACCTGTAAAAATTATTCAAAAACCACAATGTGGATGCTGTTAGATAAACATACAGCGCAGCGGAAGCATCAATTCGCATTTTCTATGATTCTATGTAAAAAGGGAGTTAGATAGGTTTACCCTTGAAGCGTGCTTTGGCAGAATCCAAACCGTCCAAACGTCCGGCCTCTAGTCTGTCCACCGGTCGGGCACGCGAGAACTCCCAGAGATTTCTACGTGAAACTCTTTTCTGAATAATCTCTGTATTACTTCTCTTAGTTAAGAAATAGGGCAAGGCTTATATATATATAGCCTGGTTTGGGCCCAAAGGTGCTAGCCATTTAAAAGCCCAACACTACCCAGTATTGAATTAATTCATTAATCAGTTATTAATGTATTAATTCAATATCGATAACTCTTTATCGATTTCTTTTAAAGTTCTCAGCATTACCACGAACCAATAAGGTGTGACTTTCTAGGTTCATAGTCAAACTAGCAACGATTATTATTTAATAACTCATTATTAAATAATTCGTAAGTCATGAGTGACACCTAGCAGTATGTCATAACTACCTAGTTGACAATGAATATATTTTAATATATTATAATGAACCTTTCCGTTACAAATATTGTGCAACATTCCTTCCACACAACACTTGTTCCGAACCAGGTAAAGGTCATGGTCAAACTTGGTCAAACCTATAAACCCGGTCAATGTCTATTCAATATTCTTAACCTGAAGTCCAACTTCATTATACTCTGGCCAGAGATTCTCGTTGTATGATTATTGAATAGACTGGAACATCCTTGTTACCGCAAGGCGGTGGATCCTCTATTGAACACACACATGTCTTCGTACAATACTGAACTAGGCCACCAAGTACACTTATAGTCCCATAAGGAACAAAAGACGCATACTGGCAAAAACTAGTCCACCATATGTACGAGACAACCATGTCGTCTCAAGTCAAAGGATTATTGCATACTTGTAACATACAACATACCGATGACACGTAGGTAAACACCATGCGGTACGTTGTAGTCAGTCAATGTTCAATGACTTGTTCTCTAACAATCATCCACATGTCCATTCTCTGTATCTCATACAGAATGGCATGAGACTCACCATAAGAAGGACAATGTGCTAGTCTTATCGGAATTCTAATGCCCAATTAGAATTCCTATAACTAGGAACATTTTTACAATACTTCATTTATTAATTCTTCGTCACTCATATTCTTAACACTTAAGAATGAAGAATTAAGAAGATTGTATGGAATAATATCAAATATTAACTAAGCCTCAATAAAATAAATAAAACAATTATTTATTATATTTATTTAATAAGAAATTAATGCCCACAACAATAAATGCTGGCTCCTAGGGCATACATGTCTAACAGATGCTCTATGCATGACTTAGTATTCGAGTGATATACTTCAATGACACTAAGAGCGTCCTTAAAAAGTGAAGTTTTTTTTTTTGGTGATTTTTGAGAAATTTTTGTATGTATGATTAGGAAAGAGAAGAAGAAAAAAAATTAAAAAAAAAAAAATTACTGCTCTGACATTAAAAATAAAAAAGGTGATTAACGCGTCAGGCGTCAGCTGGCGGGCCGGCGCGTGCATTGCATTTGTACAAGGTGATTAGAGAGATTGTTGACTAGAGATGGTCATGCTGCTCTGAAGTTAGTATAGATGATGTAGAGAAGTAGAAGATGGCTCATATGCACAACTCTTCTAGGTGGTAGAATTTGGGCAAGAACATAGGATCAAGCCCTAACAACTGTAGTGTGAGAGTTGCATGCAATGCGGTGGACGCCTTGTGGACACCATGCATTGGTCATCCCACGTGGCCACGTAATTGGCCGTTGAGTCATTATAATTTACTTATACACTATTCTGTTGGGTCGGGATCTAAAAACCTTAAGACGAAGGAATTTGGCCTTTTGTAGGCAAGAGATACATGTGAGCTTGATATGACAAATTTTGATTAGTTGACATGGTTAGTTACGCTGGTTGGTCAGAAATTATTATTGCGGTTTAGTTGGTTAGTCAGTGTTGTGATCTCTTAAGCCTAATCTTTTGTGACTATTCTTTGGTTTATTGGACTATTGAATTACTCTATAACCCCATCATATTGATATTTAAATCAAAATTATTTTTAGTAAAAATCAACTCTCGATTACAAGTAAGAAAATGAAAGTTAAGTTTATCATATTGGATGATCTTATTGTCAATATGTTTGATTATTTCTAGAGTGTGGGGTTATGATGATCATATCAAAATTAATTGCGGGCATTAATTAAATGAGAAGACAATTTGTGATTGAGAAAATACCAATTTTGGTCCCACGACTATTAGCAAAATGACAATTTTGGTCCACATGTTTCATTTCTACCAATTTTGGTCCCACGACTATTGTTTAGTACCAATTTTGGTCCCACGACTACTGTTTTAGTGCCAAAATTCATCGTGCCGATCACTCATCCGTTTAAAATGTGCCAAAATCTAAAATTTTTAAAGGTATTTTCGTCCTTTTCAACTCAATATCCCAATTTAAGCATGAATAAAGAGATTTAAACCTTAAGATCGATCACAATTCACAATTCTCCTCCTCAAATTAAGGTAAAATGAAGAGGAAAACTGCGAATTTTGATCGATTTTAGGACTTAAATCCATTTATTCATACTCAAATTAGGATATTAAGTTGAAAATGATGAAAATACGTTTAACAATTTTAGATTTTTGCACGTTTTAAACGGATGATGACCGGAGCGATAAATTTTGGCACTAAAACAATAGTCGTGGATGAAAATTGGTATTAAAACAATAGTCGTGGGACCAAAATTGGTAGAAATGAAACATGTGGACCAAAATTATCATTTTGCTAATAGTCGTGGGACCAAAATTGGTATTTGCTCATTTGTGATTTGTACGTGCCAAGTGTTATGCTAAAACTGTGCTCGATCAGCTCACTACAATGGACTAAACTTCAATGGTGGGTTTCCACAATAATGGATTTGCCATAAGTAAAAGAACAAGTGGGGAAATCAGCTTTCAAAAGTCGTCTTTTCTAAATGGTCATTTCATGGTGTTTCTTTTGTGTATAACACCACAATTAAAGAGCTGCAACCCCACATGCTACATCACAATTATTTGCTTATTGAACATTTTCTTTCTTTCTTTCTTTCTTCTTCTGTCTTTTCTGTTATACAAGTCAATCCTTGCATATATATATATAGTCATAATCAGGTGTGGTCGTGTCTTAACGTACGATCAGTGCGGCCGCACCACTATGTATACAAATATACACTACTCAATGTTAGAAAATGCACCACACAAATATGATCGTTAAGTACACATCACCAAAAAACACACTACTAGGTATGCAAATATACACCACACAGTGTTAGGAAATGCACCATTAGGGGCAGGGAAGTTATGGCACATTATTTTGGGTGTGTGGTGTGTTTTTTGGTATTTTTGTGTATTTTCATTGTGGTGTATTTTCTAACATTGAGTGGTGTATATTTGTATACATAGTAGTGTATTCCGCACTGGCTGCATGGGAAGGGACGACCACATTTGAATATATATATATATAATTTTGATCTATAGGACTAACTGAGCTACTTATTGTACCGGCTATTCAAGTCAATCCTATCACCTTGGATAACCAAGGAATATGTATCTATGTTATTGTTACTAATGCATCCCTAATAATTAACATTCATTCAATTCTAACTGGGAATTGAAGGAGGGAAGAGATCTAAACCTATAAATAGGAGTCTCATCTCCCTAGCTTGTATCGCATCCTTCACGATTGATTACTAAGGAATAATACTTCACCATTAACGTTGTTAGGATTAAATATTTACCACTATACTAAAAGTTATACCTAGTAATGGAAATACAATTTTATTTTGTTATACTTGTACACTATAACGTCACATTTCAATGGAAGAATGTTGTACTCGACTGTATAAGCTGCCACCCAACAACAATACCTTTTATATTCATTCTTGGTTTATTGCTTGTCAGTCCCTTAATAACAAAATTAATTCTTTGGTTTTCTTATGGGTTTTTAGTTGGTGTAATTAAATGAAATTATAACACAATTCTTTGAGCCCCAAATTACAGTATTTTGTTGGAGGGAATTGCAATTCCCTCCATTTGTTGAATTGGAATGAGTTAATTCCAGCAATGATTCTTCGACTATGTTGATTTTCTAAAATTATTAGTCCCCGACTTTTAATTTGGACAATTTAGATCCCTTGACTTTCAAATTCTTTCCAATGTTGGTCATTTCGTCAAATTTTGGTTAAGTTGAGGTCAAATGATGGGGTAAAATTGTTCGTTCACTTGTATAGTGTATTATTACACATATTTCCCCTATCCTATATGCTATTATATGAATATAATCTCAGTCAAACAGACTTCGACTGAGATTATATGTTCGATTGAGACTTCGGCTGAGATTATATTCATATATACATCGTATAGGATATGAGAAATACGAGTAATAATGCACTAAACAGGTGAATGAACAATTTTACCCCTTATTTGACCTCAACTTAACCAAAATTTGACGAAAGGACCAACATTGGAAATAATTTGAAAGTCAAGGGACCAAAATTGTCCAAATTAAAAGCCGGGGACTAATTTTGGATTATCAACATAGTTGGAGCTGAGGACCATTGCTGGAATTAACTCAATTGAAATTCATACATTCTCTATGAATTCCAATTCAACATAGTATAGAAAGGA
>CM008337.1:5693699-5705411 GCA_002525835.2 Ipomoea batatas | reverse complement strand
AGTTCTGAGACTGCTAGCTTTTATGTTAAGTTTATGTCTATCTCAGCGTGAAAAAGTTAGGGGTGTCACAACCTGAGTCCCTGCCATCAACGATTTCGCCTCCGGACAGCGTAGGAACGGCTAGCCAGTTCAGTGGACTGCCGGCGCGCCAGAAACGACCGCACTAGGAGCAACCTTCTGCGTCAACCGCATCTGCCCAACAGATTATTCGGTCGTCTTCACCTGTTAGAAGAACCAAATGCGGCTGCTGGTGAAAACTGCTTCCGGTGATGAACTCTTCATCACCTTCTCTCGAGCGACGTCGTCGATGGAAAAAGGACAACCAACCTATGTTGGTTGCATCCCATGAGCGACGACGACTACCATACCATTGCAACCACCAGGATGAAGCCAGTAGGAAACGCAGGAGAGGCCATCAAAAATACGTAGAAAATGTTTACGCAAACTGTCGGGGCCTTGATGTGCCGTGGCTCGCTGCTGTCCGCGGTGGAGGTCATGGCCGCCATCATGGCCGTGAGGCGGCCTCCTGGTCCACTTCTAACTCCCCCTTCATGCTCCGTTGCTCCTTTTCGTCCCGGGGTAGATTCCTTATGTCTCGAAAACTTGTCCGAGATGACAAAAAATTCTTCCTTTGCTCCTCATTTGCGAATAAACTAAGATTGATCAAATGTAACACACAAACGAGCCTTAAATGTATCAAGGTAAAGGAAATATGCAACAAAACTACTGAATCGTGGGGCAAATAATGGTGTAAATTCATGTGTATCAGAAGAACCGCAAATCAACAAAGTGAATCCACTGGAACATATTCGAGAAGATGATTATTATGAAATACCGCAAGAGTAACAAAGATCCATCGCCGATTATATGACGCCAGATTTCAACATGCATAACTCAATTTACGTACCCCCATTGGAGAACGTAAACTTTCATGTGCACCCAACCATAGTCACTTTAGTTCAGAATAGCCAGTATTCAGGATTACCTTCAGAGGATCCACATGCTCATATCACTAGATTCATTCGAACATGCGTGATGTACAGATATGAAGGAGTTAATGAAGAAATCACCAGACTGAAGTTATTCCCATTTTCAGTAATTGGAGAGGCAGCACATTGGTTAGAGAGTTAGGATGACCACCATTTTAGATCATGGCAGCAGCTACACAAAGAATTCATGAACGAGTTTTTCCCAATCACCAAGACCATGTGGATTAGGAGACATATCTAGGAATTCAAGCAACGTCGATTGGAGAGCTTAGGAGAAGCTTGGAGAAGATTTAAAGTTTTAAAAAGATAATGCCCGCAAGATCTAATGCATTCATGGGATGTGATAAGCTCATTTTATGGAGGCTTGACTGATGAAGGGAAAATGCTCCTTGACTCATCTTCAAGTGGTGCGTTTGTCTCTTTAGCATTGCCCGAAGTAGAAGAGCTCATAGAAAAAATTTCGAAGAATACCTCGCATTGGTATGACCGGAGAGGAGAACATGGCGGCATGTACGAGATCAACAGTCACGTGGCAAACGAAACAAAGATCGAAGCGATGAATCATGAAATCGAAAAGCTACAAGCTATGGTAGAAAAGATGGAAGGAAAATCGAAACCTTGCATGGCCTTAGCAATATATTGCAATATCTGTGGAGGACCGCAAGACACCAACATATGCACATCACCGTCTGCAGCTGAACATGTGGAGGCGGTTGATTATCAAATGAGTCCTAACTATAATGCTTATGGAGGAAATCAGAGACAGAACAACAACTAGAAACAAGAAGATGGGTGGAACAACAACAATGAAGGATGTCAAGCAAGAGCGCAGTACAACTATGGAAACAAACCTACCTATGGACAGAATGAGAAAGGAAGACTTACCTATGGTCAAAATCAAGGAAATGGAGGCCAAATGACCCATTACAAACCTCAGTACAACTCTCAGTTGGATTACGCACAACAAAGAAGGGATGATATAAGAGAAGTGGACGAGAGACTTACAAGAACAATTATGGAATTAAAGAATGATTGAGCCAATCAGAAATTACACAGGAAATTAGACAAGAAATTTCGAGTCTAAGATAGGAATCAAAGGCCACTCTCAAGACAATTGAAAATCAAATATCTCAAATGTTCAAGATGATGTCCGAAAGACATTATGCATAACTTCCAAGTAACATGGAAAATAATCCCAAGGAGAGAGTCAATGCAATAGAAGCAATTGAAGAAAAGCATGACAGATGCGATCCAATGGACATAATCTGTGGAATATGCAAGTGCAAAAAGAGAGAAATGAAGGAAAAAGAAAAGACCTCTTGTAGTCCGAGCCTTGAAGCAAACACTGAAGACGCTTCTTGTAGAATTTCAATGAAAAGAAAAGAAGGCAAGATCACCTCTTGTGATCGAATTGAAAAGAATGAGTCGCAATAATGCAAAGTCAAAACTTCAAAAGAGAAGGAAACGACAAAGATAGGTACATTTAATGCTTTTATTAAAAAATTCTTTAATGATAAGCAATGCCGTGAATTGTTTGAGGATGATGCTTGTGATAACTATGCTTGTTTGAGTAAAGAGATATAGGCTTGCATGACAATGGGTTACCCCGTAAAGAAGGGCGACCCAGGAGCTTTTTTTTTTATTTTATTTTATTTTAATATATATCTCATATATATTATAAAATATATAATAATAAAATTATTATATTATCGTTAATAAAAAGTATTTTTATCTTGAAAGCAGTATTAAAAGCTCTCTGGTTGTTTTAAGTTTCATGACAATCAAATACTCTACTTATAGATCAAAAGATAGTTCAGCTTAAGGAGTTCCATCTCCTGATTGTATTTAGCATAGTGATAAGCTCCCAAGACACCTATATATTTGAGTATAAATAGTGGTATTTTATAGCATTTTTAGCATCCTTACGTGATAATCTTATGATATTTTGTGCTTTAAATTCGTTAACCACACACAAAGCTACCTTTGGTACAAATTGAGACATTTCAGAGGTCCCTGCGTTAGGAACAAAGAACGAGCAAACCGAGCAAGGCAGGAGCCCCGGAGGACGCACAGGAGGCATTTACAGCAAAGGCCGCGCGGACACTTTCCAGCAGTTGTCCACGCCAGCTTTCACGCGTGAAGGGGGCGTGAACGGGACGCTGCGAGGAAATATTTTTAGGGCAACATTTCAGAGACTATTTAAGGAGACTTTATAGAATTTCAAGGAAGAGAGAAGATTTTCAAGAGAATCCCAAGCCCCAATTCCATTTTCCTATTTTCTTAGTCTTTAGGATAGTTTAGATATACATTTCCACCTTGTAAATGAAGACTTGAAGCTTGGATTGAAGAACCCATTTCATTTACTAGGTGATCTCTATTTTTATCTATTTTATATATCTTGTTCTTAGATTGAATTAGCTATTGATCTTGAATTATTGATTATGTGTGGCTAGTTTGGTATAGGGTTTGGATCAGGACGCCTAGCCGGGGATTAATCGGCGTCTAGGCGCCCGTGAATATTTTTATTTTATTTTTTATTTTTTAAAAATTTGTTTAAGTATTTTTAATTTTTTAAAGACTAATAATTATAAATTATATAAAACTTTAATAGTTACTACTAAAATATTAAATATTAACCTAAAAAATATCTCAAGTTTGTACAATTTAGGATTATTTCGCTCAAAACGATGTTGTTTTGAGTGAAATAACCCATTAAAAAAAAAAACAATAGTTAATCGACCGACTAGAAGGCCTAGTCTGTCTAGTCAACGCCTAGGCGGTCAATGCCTAAGCGGCCTAGGCGGTGCTTTGGCGGCCTAGGTGGTCGCCTAGCCGGCCAGCCGCCTAGACCACCATTTAATGTGATACGCTAGGTGGTCGACCAGCGTCTAGCGCCTAGGCGGGGATTAATCGGCGCCTAGACGGGATTTTTGCAACACTGGTTTGGATTGTGTGAAGCTATATTGCTAGTGTGATGATCTTCTGTCTTATTGTGGATTCAATTGCCTTGCTTGTTGGAAAATTCTATTCTTATCTATTGATTGTTGTTTTGATGAGATCTTATATGGATTTGGCCAATCTATTGAGAGATTGAGTTCTTGACTCTATCATGGTTTTGATTTGAGTTGAGATTGAAGCTTTATGGCAATCATAGATCCTATGCAATTCATATTAGGAATAGTAGGAAAGTGTGTAGCTAAGGTGTTTGATAAAATGTCTCTTAGGGCTTTTGGTTGCTAAAAGACACTCCTAAGCCTAAGTTTCCCTAGTATATAGAGGTGGAAAAGGTCTAAGAAGACACACTCCTGATGGGCAAGAATTCACTCTGGTCAAGCATGGCATGCTACTGTTGAGGGGGAGCCTCAACACAAGAAGATCGGGAGATCACTAATTTGACAACTCTTCAAGGCAAAACTCCAAGGATGAAGATTTGATGAAAATCCAAGAGTTTGCCGCGTGGACTCAATTGTATTGTTGGTACACTTTTAACATTGATTCAATGAAGAGTTGAGCAACCAGAGTGAAACCCCCCAGATGTAGGAACGGTGTTTCCGAACTAGGTTGCTAAATTGCCTGTGTTTTATTGTTTCTTATGCATGTTTAATTTCTAGCAATTAGGTATTTGAACTGCTAACTGAGAGTTCATAAACTATTATAGTGATTCTGTCGAACCTAGCAATTATGTTCAAAAGTCAATATCACATCTAAAAACGCTAAGTAAGTGACTTAGACGTCAATTTCAATTATTAAATTAATACAAGATTTTTAGATAAAAAATCAAAAGCCACAAATTAATCTAAACATAAAATCAGAAGAAAAAGCCTGGCTCTGATACCACTGTTAGAAAAATTTATACATGCACAGCGGAAGCATCATATCGTTTTTTCTAAGATTCTATGTAAAATAAGGAGTTAAAATATTTTACCCTTGAAGCGTGGTTTGACATAATCAACAACCTGAACCGTCCAATTGTCCGGCCTCTAGTCCGTTCACCGGCCGAGCACGTGAGAACTCCCAGAGATTTTTACCTGAAAACTCTTTTCCTGACTAATCTCTGTATCACTTCTATTACTTAAGAAATAGGGAAAGACTTATATATATAGCCTGGTTTGGGCCCAAAGGTGCTAGCCTTTTAAATCCAAAAACTACCCAATATTGAATTAATTCATTACACAATTATTAATGTAGTAGTTCAATATCGATAACTCTTTATTAATTTCTTTTAAATTTCTCAGCATTACCACGAACTATTAAGGTGTGACTTTCTAGGTTTATAGTCAAACTAGCAACGAGTAATATTTAATAACTCATTATTAAATAACTCGTAAGTCATGAGTGACACCTAGCAGTATGTCATGACTACCTAGCTGACAATGAATATATTTTAATATATTATAATGAACATTTCGTTACAAATATCATGCAACATTCCTTCCACACAACACTTGTTCCGAACTAGATAAAGGTCATGGTCAAATCCATAACCCTTGTCAATATGTCTATTCAATTTTCTTAACCTGAAGTCCAACTTCATTACACTTTGGCCAGAGATTCTCATTGTATGATTATTGAATAGACTGGAGCATCCTTGTTACCTCAAGGTGGTGGATCCTCTATTGAACGCACACATGTCTCTGTACAATACTAAACTAGGCCACCAAGTATACTAATAGTCTCATAAGGAACAAAAGGCGTATACTGGCAAAAACTAGTCCACCATATGTACAAAACAACCATGTCGTCTCAAGTCAAAAAATTATTGCATACTTGTAACATACAACATAGCGATGACACGTAAGTAAATACATGTGGTACGTTGTAGTCAGTAATTGTTCAATGACTTGTTCTCTAACAATCATCCACATGTCTACTCTCTGTATCTCATATATATAGAATGGCATGAGACTCACCATAAGAATAACAATGTGCTTGTTTTATCAGAATTCTAATGCCCAATTAGAATTCCAATGACTATGGACATTTTTACAATACTTCATTTATTAATTATTCGTCACTCATATTCTTAACTCTTAAGAATGAAGAATTAAGAAGATTGTATGGAATAATATCAAATATAACTAAGCCAAAATAAATTAATAAAACAATTATTTATTGTGTATATATATATATATATATATAATAACAGAAGTGCCTGGAACATTTTTCCCTCCCAAACTCTCAGGGACATTTTTGTAATATCAAATATTTGGATAAAAAAATCATTTAAAATTAAAATTAATTACACTTTCCTTTTATAACCTTTTGCTTTACAATTTGTGCTATATATATCACCATACTCTCCCTTTCTTGTCTCACAAATATTATATTCTAATAAGCCACTAAAACAAATTTAAAACACATCTCAGTCTCCCTATCTTTCGTTTCTCTCCTCTATCTCTCACCTTCTAGATCTGATCTCACCACATAAAAACACAATGAAGAAGAAAGCCCGGAGGCGTAATCGTTCCACCATCGAAGAAGAAGAAGAAACCAGATTTGCTCTCACGTCGTCGTTTCAGATATGATCTCACCGCTACACGGTTGCCATTACATCAAAGAAGAAGAAGAAAGCTAGATCGCCGTTCTCGAGAAGTATGTTTTGTTGCATACATTTCTTCTCCAACCAAGCATCTTCACCAAATCCACATACATACATTTCTTTTTTTTTTTTCTTTTTTTTACGAATTTAGTCAGACAGATTGTTTTTCGCTCATCAACAAGTTAAGATTTCAAGATTAATTACATTCATGTGTTTTATATATTGAAAAATTAACTTTTAAAATCTAAATCATTTTTTATTTTTTAGAATCTTTGAAAATTTATTTATCATTCGGCACAATCGCGTGTTAGTGTGTCAATTTTGGAAGAAAAACAAAAATGTAACTTTGCATACACAAAACATACNCCAGCGTCTAGCGCCTAGGCGGGGATTAATCGGCGCCTAGACGGGATCACCTAGCAACCTGACACAGAAACGGCCTCCCTAGCAACAGTATGGGCGGCGCGATTCGCAGATCGCTTAGCAAAATAGAAGTGTACATCATTTATCATGGATGCAACTTCCTTAACATCATAAATAATAAAACCAAAAGCAGAATTAAAAAAGTTCTGACATAAAGCAAAATAAACTAATTGAGAGTCGATCTACACATCAACATCTCCCATGCCTGTACCCTTTAACCAGCTAAGGGCTTCTCGAATGCACACTGCCTCGACCTCTTTAACTCCATAACAGCCCGTAACACACATTCCTTTACATGCAAGGAAACGCCCTTCGTCGTCTCGTAGTACCCAACCCAAGCCTGTTACACTATTGACTTCGTCCAGTGATTCATTGGTGTTTAGTTTTAGTCTACCTCCATTTGGCTTCTTCCAAACATCATCAACCAGAATGCTATGAGTACTTGGATGTGGCCGCCGAATTTGCATTGCCTGCCAATTCGCCAATGACATGAGATTTGAATTAAAAACCATGCTATGAACATATGGCTGGACATTCCACACATTTTGGTTTCTGCTGCCCCAAACACCCCAACATAGCATCACAAATTTGCAACGTAAATCCACATCAACATTTTTAAGTAAACCAAAGAACCAATCAAGGATGTTACCTTGCTCATGCTGCAGTACAGGCAACCCCAATCTAGACCATAACAAATTAATCTCTGGACACTCCACAAACAAGTGATATGCAGTCTCGTCCGAAGCACTACACATATGGCAAACCTGAGAACAAGGAATATGTTTCGTGAGCAGTGCATCTCGGGTTGGTAGAAAGTAAGAAACTAGTTTATTTAATAATAAATTAATGCTCAAAATAATAAATGTTGGCTCCTAGGACATACATGTCTAACAATTAAAAGTGTCTTTTAAAATATAAAATTAATTGAAGGCAGAACTTTTTGCAATGTTTTTCTCCCTATAAGATGATTTTTTTTTTGGGAAGAACAAAAAAAATGATGTGTAGTAATATGTCTGTGCTCAGCGGATGTGTTGTAAGGCGGAGCCTTGTACGAAGAAGGAAGTTTAAAATGTATAAAATATTAAATAAGTTTATAAAATAGATGCGATGTCGATTTTTATCTTATTATTTTTTTTAAATTATATACGACGCCGCTCTTTACTAGGATACACCTTTAAAAACGTGTGCACCCTAAGCATTAAACTGGCACACCTTAAGTACACAAAGCACGTACCTTAAGCACACAAACAAAGCACCTTAAGAACACAAACTACACACCTAAAGTTTTAATAATGGTGCACCTTAAGTATATAAAGCGCGCACCTTGAGCATTGTTTGTATATCTGTTTGTTTCAAAATTCCTTACTCCGTATATTTTAATCTAATGCATTATCTAATTTATTTTTTCCACTTTTTGACATTTAAAAACCATATCAAATATAGAATTTGTAATTAAAAATGTCTTTTAAAACATAAAATTAATTGAAGGCGAAATCTTTTGCAATATTTTTCTCCCTACAAGATTTTTTTGTTTTTTTTTTTAAGAACAAAAAAAATGATGTGTAGTAACATGTCTATGCTTAGCGGGTGTGTATTGAGGCAGAGCCTTGCATGAAGAAGGAAATTTAAAATTTATAAAATATTAAATAAATTAATATAGGAGATACGATGTAGATTTTATCTTATGTTTTTAATTTCTTAAAAATTATACACGACGCCGCTCTTTAAGACATAATTTTTAAAAAGTGAGCACCTTAAGCATTAAAATGACGCACATTAAGTACACAACCACGCACCTTAAGCACACAAACAAAGAACCTTAAGAACACAAGCCACACACCTCAAGTTTTAAAATGGCACACCAAGTACACAAACAAAACTCCTTACGCAATGTCTGTATATTTATTTATTTCAAAACTATTTATTCCGTATAATTTAATCTTTTCCATTGCTGCATATATAGAAATCATATCAAATATAACATTTATAATAAAAAATGTCTTTTAAAACATAAAATTAATTGGAGGCGGAATATTTTGCAATGTTTTTCTCCATAACAAATGGTTTTTTTTTTTTTGAAGAATAAAAAATAAAAAATAAAGATGTGTAGTAACATGGCTGTGCTTAGCGGGTGTCTTGTAAGGCAGAGCCTTGCATGAAGAAGGAAGTTTAAAATTTATAAAATTTTAAATAAATTTATAAAATAGATGCGATGTCAATTTATATCTTATTGTTTTTAATTTTTTTGAAATTATATACGATGTCACTCTTTAGGACACACTTTTTAAAAAGTGAGCATATTAAGTATTAAAATGACGCACGTTAAGTACATAAACCACACAAACAAAAAACTTTAACAGCACAAGCCACGCACCTCAAGTATTAAAATTGGCACCTTAAGTACACATACCACACACCTTAAGCAATGTCTATATATTTATTTATTTCAAAACTATTTACTCTGTATAATTCAATCTTTTGTATTAACTATTTTATTTTCCCCATTTTTGCATAATTACAAATCATATCAAATATAGCACTTTTAATTAAAAATGTCTTTTAAAACATAAAATTAATTGGTGGCAGAACTTTTTTGCAATGTTTTTCTCCCAACAATATGATTCTTTTTTTGGAAGAACAAAAAAAATGATGTGTAGTAGCATGCCTGTGGTCAGCGGGTGTGTTGTGAGGTGGAGCTTTGCACAAAGAAGGAAGTTTAAAATTTATAAAATAGATACGATCTCGATTTTTATCTTATTATTTTTAATTTTTTAGAAATTATATACAATGCCGCTCTTTAGGAAAAATTAGAGTCATGTTTCTTTATTAAAAAATTATCAAACGATGTCGGTTCTATAAGTAAACTAGTTGGCATTACCTTAAAAAAATAATAATAATGGTACGACATCGGTTGTAAAGTTGCTTATTGCGCCCGTTGGCCCGTTAGCTCCTAATCGGTGAATTTGAGATAAGCTAAAACAACATAATAGAGACAACAAATGATAGGGAGAAAACCATACATATAGGTCCTTAATCAGGTGACAACCATGTCCCAGGTGAGAACGTAAGGATAAATCCAAACCATTGATATAGTAGATCTAACGGTTGAAATAAACAAAATTTTGTAATATTTATGAAAATGACCTCTCTCTCTCTCTCTATATATATATATATATATATATATATATGGGTTGGCTTCCTCCTTAGGTTCAATAATAATAATTGTACGACATCGGTTGTAAAGTTGCTTATTGTGCCCGTTGGCCCGTTAGCTCCTAATCGGTGAATTTGAGGGCAAATTATACTATGCACCACGGTGCACATAGCAATGTGCACCACATACCTAAACGACGCCGTTTTGAGCATTGTAAACTAATCGTACGTTTTTTTTTTTGGAAATCACGTTTCCCGTTTCGGCCGGTCTCTGTATTTATGTTAATATTCTGTGTATTCCAGGCAATCATTCTGTGTATTCTAGGCAACCGTTCTGTGTATTATAGGCAACCGTTATGTGTATTCATATTAGTAACACATGTTGTGATTTCATGTTAGTAACACATGTTGTGATGTGTTTGTGCATTCGAATGTTTAGGAAGATGAGTTATGTGTATTTCGTGTAAATATTATGTGTATTCATGTTATTAACACAAGTTGTGATGTGTTTGTACATCCGAATGTTAGGAGGATGAGTTCTGTGTATTATGGACATCAATATTCTGTGTATTATGGGCAAACATTCTGTGTATTCTAGGCAAACCTTCTGTGTATTCTATATAATGATTATGTGTATTATAGATAATGAATTCCCTAGAGTCATTCGCGTCCACTAACATCTGTGTATTTTGTGTCAATATTCTGTGTATTCTGGGCAAACATTCTGTGTATTCTAGGCAAACGTTCTGTGTATTATAGATAATGATTATGTGTATTATAGATAATGAATTCATTGAGTCATTTTAGTCCGCGTCTACTAACACCGAAACGACGTCGTTTTACGTACGTGGTGCACATTGCTATGTGCACCGTGGTGCAGGGTATAACGATTGGAATTTGAGATAGTATTAAAATAATAAGCTAAAACAACATAATAGAGACAACAAATGATAGGGAGAAAACCATATATATAGGTCCTTAATCAGGTGACAACCATGTCCCAGTTGAGAACATAAGGATAAATCCAAACCATTGATCTAGTAGATCTAACGGTTGAAATAAACAAAATTTTGTAATATTTATGAAAATGACTCCACTCTCTCTCTCTCTATATATATATGGGTTGGCTTCCTCCATAGGTAGGAACCTAAAGACTAATCCAATCCATTAAATTTAAAAGTTTTAAAATGGCGCACTTAAGTTTCAACAACTCACACACCTTAAACATACAAATCACACAAATAAGAAAGAAAACCACGCACCTTAAATTTTAGGCTTATTCACCTTAAGTTTCAACACTAACGCACGTTAAGCATACAAACCACGCACCTTAAGATGGAAAATCACGCACCTTAATAAGAAAAATTACACACCTAAAGAAACTGCACAACCACACCTGAGAAGGTCAACCACACGAGAACTCAAATATATATATAGGGAAGGGTTCAGGTGCGGGTATATCTTCCCGTGCGGTTGTACGATACTTACCTTAAGCATTAAAACGACGCACCTTAAGTACACAAGCCACGCACCTTAAGAACACAAACCACGCACCTAAGGTTTTACAATGGTACACCTTAAGTTTCAACAACTCACGCACCTTAAGCA
>CM008337.1:5536820-5544320 GCA_002525835.2 Ipomoea batatas | reverse complement strand
TACTCCGTTAGCAAAGTGGTCAGGATTTTAATTCTTAATTTCTTCAAATGTGACAAAAAAAAAAAAAATTCAAAGAAAACTGATTCAATTGTACCTCTATAAAAGATCATGTCATTTTATAATAAAAAAATATTAGTGATTAACTCTCACTTTATTTTCCGTTATGCTTTGAAGGGATTCTCTTCTTGTGAGACGTGACTTGACTTGTCAAGCTGCAAATCCTGAAGACTTGAACAAAGGTGCACGTGCTCTGAATTAATCACTGCTAAATCCAGAAATTCAGGAGTGGAGGGGCCATTAATTCTTAAAAGTGATTTTAGATATAATATTGAAATGCCTTAAAAAAAGATATAATATATTTTCTCAAAAAAAAAAAAAAAAGATATAATATTGAAATCTGCAGGGAATATTTTTATTTTTCAAGGGATATATAATTTCACATGAACCCATCATGTTTCAACTACTGTTGTTTGGACCCCTTCATATCTTTATATATTCACATAGGTCTCCCAAATTTTCTTTTTAATTTCACTTTGTTATTTTTATGAAACGCCTTAAAGAAGGAAATAATCAATTTTCTTGATTATTAGTGAAGAATTAGTGTTAATTAGTAAGATATTTAAGTACTCTTACCTTTAATAGTCTTTTTTTTAATCCTTCTATATATATAGGCCCAATGCATTGTAAACATCTTTATACAATACAACATTCTTATTTTGTTTTAGTACGTAGTAGGTTCATGAGTTCATCATTAATTTTAGAACTTTCAAATGTTCGAAGTGTGAACAATTGGAGTTTGTACCTGTTCGCAAGGTACCTACACGTTGCGATCTTATTTAAAGTATCTAGATAGAGTCAAATTGTCCACTCAACTAGTGTCAACATAGCAGAGGAGATGACCTAGGAAATGACTACTTGGTACTTGATTTGGTTTGTGATGAAGTCGTTCAAAGGAAAATGAGTTATCTAGTAATGAGAAGAGTTTAGAGTGTGAACTCTCAGTTAACAAATGTATTTAAGTTGAAACTAAACCTCTGTTCCTAAATTAACTTTTACATGAAATTAAACTAAAACTTTAACTTGAGTAGCTGAGTATCCTAACATTTTACTTTTCCCTTGTACTTCAAGACTCACTTCTATTTATATCATTCCTATTGTTCAATTAGTCAACAAAGGAATGAATTACTTGTTCTTAATGGCATTCTTCATGATTTTGATTTAGCTTCCTCTCTCCAACTTATTTTTTTATGACATTAGAGAAATAGCTTCTAGTTATGTTAACTTAAGCTTTATGTTTGCTAAACGATCTACGAATAGGGTTACCCATTGCTTAGCTCGGGAAGCCTTATCCATGACTGATCGTACGGACTGTTTCACTGTTCCTTTCCCTTTCATTGCTCACGTTTTGAGCTTGAACTTTCATTAATGAATAATATTATCTTTTATCTTAAAAAAAAAATGAATTACTTATACTCAGTATTTAATTTCAATACTTTGTAGTTCTTTTAACCTTGCCCATATATTATATGTGTGAAATGTCGCTTGGGGGTTTCAGCGGGTCGATTCAGCAAACTAATACTTAATAATTTGTCATCCACACTCTCATACATCTTTTCAGAAAAGTCTGCAAGGGCTTTTTTATAATGCACATAATTTTGCGTGGCCCAATAATATAAAGTAGAAAGAACAATTAAAAAATTATGCATCATTCATTTGCAAGAAGTGATTGCCAAACTCTCCTTTTACTTTACGTTTTTTTTTTATCACGTAAATATATATAAAGTATTATAAAAATGGAAAAATGGTCCACTAATACCCTGAATATTGTTCAAAAAAATCAATTAGACTTTTAAACTTTCAAAAGTTATAATTAAACCGTTTTAAAGTATTGAGACCCAACCGTATTCCGACCAAAAACTGGCGAGATTCCAACATCGTTTCATGGCTTATATATCACACCACCGCACCACAATTTATTGCCTCCACTGAGGCTCGATCTCATAACCTTCTCTCTACTGAGGCTCGATCTCATGACCTTCCATATGGGGGAGTCACTACATGCCATCTGAGCATAAGGTGCTTGGCATAATATTTTTATCATAAATTTCTACCATATTCATAAATGTTCATGGAAATATCTTAGTCAACAAGATTATTACAATTTCCCAAAGATATTTAAATCCGGTCATTTCACATTCCCCATATTACGATTATTTGGTATACCAATAAGTTTACTGGGGTTTTTCATATTCTGGACGAATGTCTTCAGGACATAATTCTTCAAGAGACTTCAAGAGTAAAATTTTTTTTTAACTAGATCTAGTTGTTGCAGATTCATATCCTTTACACTGATAGGTCTCCTACACTTCTAGCGTCAAGGAGCCTTGGTAGAAGGTAGATATATATGGTCCAATTGGGGAGTATATATGGGACATAGTCACTCTTTTCTAATCAGCATGATCAATAGATATGTTTGGTAGATTATTTGCTAATGTCGCAAATAGATTATCTTCTGAACTTCTAGTTAAGTCTAACTAGTACGTGAACCAATCTTCATAAAGTATGCAGTTAGCGTACACAATTATATATTGATCACCTATCATCGACTCTAGGTATTTAGGTAACAGACGGAAGTTTATAACCAACACGTGTACCTAGTTTCTTTAATAATCCCTAGAGGTACGCTATGGTGGTAACATATGAATATAGACTACTACGTACATACTAATGCCAAAAACGCAGAAGGGGAAATGTTCAATTTACCACGTACTAGGTGTATGGGGAATAATCACTATATGTAGTGAGTAAGATTTAAATTCAAAGCGGTAGTATATCAAATTGGATGTCCCCAAAACAAAATCGATAATTTAGAAATTTCAGCTCCTTTCACATATTATTTAGAAAATATTCATGTGAAAAGGAAAACTATTGTTTGACATATATCCAATGTCCAACAAAATCTGACTCATTATATGTGCTCAATAGCTCATGCCATAACTTAAAACAATTTGGGTCTTTATGTTGTAAAGATCATCGCAACACAATGAAAACTCAAATGGATATGCAATTCACCACAAGTAACATATAAAATCAGATAGAGCAAATATACACATTAAACAAAAATTATTGGAGCACTCAACAATCTTTGAGACATTAAATGTCAAAAAGAAGTATAGATGGTGAGACCATTCAGGATCTCTAAAATCCATTTTCTCAACTTATGAGGAGCCACCATTATCAAATATTCACAATTTGTTTGCTCCACGCAAACCAACATGATGTGATTCACTTTTGGCTATCAAGCACATAGCATTTTTGCAGAGAGTAGTATTTAACACTAAAAAATAGAAGTTAAAAACTTCATTTATGAGTCATGAGTCATGAGTCATTAGTCATCCAAAGATCAATCCCATTCAAGGTCTTCCAGACCTTATTAGACAAATAGCCCAATGATCAAACACACTGCCAAGTACGGAAGATTTAAAACTCAGCGAGTATATTCTCACAAAAACTAAGTTTCTGATGTCTTTAAAAAATCAATGACATTCGAAACACGTAGTATAATCAGTGGCGGAGCCATGAATTTTGTCCAGTGGGGGCAAAATATAGTCAATATAAATTACACATCTCATTATTGTTTGATATATGCGAAAAATAAAATACATCAAAATTTTATAAAAATATTCATAACAAAATATGAAACATAATTAATTTGATAAAATAATTCAAATAAAAAAGCGCATTATAAATTACACATCTCATTATTAATTTTTAAAAAGGTTTGAAGAAGCTGTTTAAAAAAAAACACTTAAAAATATAGTCATACAAATTGTTGGATATAGGCGAAAAATAAAACACATTAAAAATTTATAAAAATATGCATAACAAAATATGAAACATAATTAATTTGAAAACATATTATAAATTACATATCTCATTATTAATTTTTGAAACATAATTATTTTGAAAACATTTATAAATTCTGTCATGTACTACTATTGGAGTACAATGTGACTATCATAAATGACAATGAGACTCACACTATTTAAAATAATTTTTGTCATGTACTCCTACTAGAGTACAACAGATTCATGTAATATCCGAAAGGTAACATCCGAGAAGTAAAATTAGGAAAGTAAAATCATGGAAGTAAACTTCATCCGAAAAGTAAAATCCGTCTGGAAAGTAAACTTAGAGAAGTAAATTTCAAGAAGTGAACTTAGATAAGTAAACTTTCGAACAGTAAATTCTGAATAGTCAAATAAGCAAGGAAAATCAGCAATGTAAAATCACTTTGCTCTCATAATAATTTGCATCCAAAATAACTGTGCACTTGAAATCACTTTAGGAATATATATATATATTCATAATTGATGGCTTAGGCCAAAGGATAACAAATAAAATCAGTGCTCGTAGTTTACCTTCTAGACAAAACTATATTAAAAAATAGGCACAGTACAATTATTTTGTTTAAATGCCCAAGACTGATGTGAAATAATTTCTATAACAAATTAGCATCATCAATTAACTTTTAAAACAATACCAAGTCAATTTTATATTGGGAAAACCATACTAGTGTTTTTTTTTTTGAATACAACTGACCCTATTACATACTAGTGTTGTTATCTCTAATTAGTGCTATAACTTGTTTCCTTCTAGGCAATGCTACGTTTAGAACTATAACCACTTGTTGATCAAAACGATCATTCAGGGATTGTTATATAAGGAATGTATAACTCCAATCATATATTAAGTTCATGATGAGGTCATGGTTTTAAAGGGTGATGAGTAAAAGTCAATGGTTGTAATTTGCCTTCTAGGCAAAGCTCCCATTAATACCAAATGTGAGATAAATCCCAACATATAAGGTCTATAGCAAATGATTGTTACCCTTAAGAGCGAATCAGTAAATGCTTTCTTATGACGGTTCACATCGCCATGAATCATGCATAAGGGAGCAATTTGTGACACAAAAACAATATAATTGTCCTATGACAATTAATACACTCACCATACAATATATGTAATAGTCACATCAAGAAAACGCATCACAATATACGTTTCAATTATGCTTTCAAATAAATTTAAGCTTCAACTGGATCTAATGGCATATCACCTTTCTTAAATAGTGGTCATAGTAAAGATGATCTATAGAGATAATCACTCATATAAATTTAATCATGCAATAACATTGATAAGGACAATCTTTAGGCAAATATGACTTGCATATAATAGTCAACTATCACATAAGTATATGTGCATATGCTTTCAAGAAAATATGGTCATATGCCAATCACCACACCATAGTCATTATAGATATCATCCACCTACAATATGATAATCTCCATGCATATTCAATTATTCAATAAAGACATGCTTCTAGAAAAATATGACCAATGCATAGAATAATCATATATCAAATAAATATATGCATATAAAAATATTTTCTTCAGGAATGTAAATACTTAGCTTTTTCCAGAAGTTGTTTGACAATCCTCAGGTCATCGCAAGATCATTTGATTCCTTTTTCATTTATGTCAACCATTGTTCTTTAATTAGTCTTTATACTCCAACAATAGTACATGGCGATCCATATGCATAAGCATATAAGCAAGGAATTGAATATGAGCTTAGTGGCAGGCCATCATTCTACGATTGGCTCGTGACGGCAAAGTTGGAGGAATTTCATGCAACATGAATTTTATTTGGGTTCCCTTAGCTTATCTCTATCATTCTGGCTTCGTCATAATTATATTAGGAAAGAATCCGTCTGAGAGAGATCCATTTTTGCCAGTGAAGATCAGTTGTTATACGGTGTTATGGACCATGGATCATGGCTGATACTGCAGTTGTGTTGAACTGATACTACAGTTGTGTTGAATGAATATTGTGTTGAAAGGGAACTGCAATTGCGCGGAACAGAGGCCGTGTCATCCGTCTGGAACTGCAATTGTGTTTGAACTGATACAGCGTGCAGTTGTGTTGAAAGGATACTGTAGTTGTGTTAAACGGATAAACGGTTTCTATTCCGTGCAATTGCAGTTTCTTTTCAACACAACTGTAGTATCTTTTCAACACAACTGCACTATCTTTTCAACAAAACTGCAGTATCAGACATAATCATGGTCCACAATACATTGTAGACCATGGTCCACAATATAATTTGCGAGTGAAGATAGGTTGTATTAAAGCATGGCATTAATAACAATAATAGCAACAAAATCCCAGGATTTTCCTTCACGCAGCAGCAGAGAACATAGTACTTTTTATCTTTAATTTCTTAAATTTGTGAATCGATATTTTTGCTACCGATCCGAGGATATATCTCATAGTAGCAGAACTCCATTTCAGCGCAGTAGAATTCTGGTATAGCACAACAACAATCCTCCGAACACTGGTTCTTTCTCCATCTGTTCAGCCATTGTTATGGACGAAGTTCCTGCTAGGAGCCTAAGACCAAGATAGGCCGAGTAGAACACTGGTGCTGATAACATAACAGTCTTGTTTGGTAAATGGCTGTTGGCTGATTGAATTGGCTGTTTGCGTTAGAAGGTATGATTTGTTGATAATATTAGCTGATTGTAGAAAGTTGTTTGATAAATTGGCTGTTAGCTGATAGCTATTTTGTATAATTTCTTTTCTTAAAAAGCTAATTGAAAAGGCTGCTTTGAGTAGCCTTTTGAATTTTAGCATTTTGGAGTTACAAAAAGCTTATTAACCAAACAACTAATAGTGATCAAATAAGCCAAAATTGACTGATAGGCTGATTATTTACCAAACAGGGCCATTATAAATTATTCTGTATCATCATTGAAATTCTGTATAATCATACTGCTAGAACAATACTCAAGAACTATACACAGAGTAGAGTAGAGAGAAGAAAGGTAAGGAGAATGCAACTGGGAGAAATGCATGCTCAGGGACAGTTTTCATTCACAACTAACAAGTATATATATACATACAACATGGTGGAAAATTGTACATTAGGATAATGGCCAATAATATATATTTACAACATTTAATAAATTTTGTTAAATTACTAAAACTGAAAATTGCAGAACCGAGGACTCCATGCATGTCATGTGTCTTTCACAGTTCACTAATCCTTATACCATGCATGGACCAGGTTCACATGTACTGTGGACTATGGTACATGTGTATGTCTAGTCTTATATTGTGAGTTTTTGTATTTTGTGTTATGAAATTCTGTACTTTTAAGAGTATGCATTATGTACTTAAAACAAATTAGTATTTGTGTCTTATATATGTTATGTATCTCTTGTATCTTGTGTCTTGTGTTGTGAAATTATGTCCTTATGAACACAAATTATGTACCTAAATCAGATTTGAAAAATAAGTAAATATATAATATGTGTATGTGTCTTGCGTTGTGATCGCCACAGACCATTGTAGCAGTAGGGTTGTCGCTTAGGGTATTTTCTATCTTTTGTAGTTACTCTTTTGATATAGCTTGTTTACTCTTGAATATTTTGGATTATC
>CM008337.1:5489849-5501200 GCA_002525835.2 Ipomoea batatas | reverse complement strand
GTACTGTTTTGTTTTTATGCGTTTTTGCTGCAATTTTGTGAAGCTCCAAACCATAGCTAGCTTGGATTTGTTCTCTCTCATTCTTATAGCCAACATTAGCTTAGAATAACATAGATTTACACTTAGATACACATTGGAGGCTTTGTTTTGTGGATTTGGAGTGGATTCCACCAATCTCTTCATCTTCATTTAATAGAGAAGTCTTTACTTTTCCTCTTTCTTCTCATTTTACATTTATTGCTATGTTTATGCTTCCAATGAGTGAGTAGTTTTCTATTTGGGTTAGATTAGGGTGCTATTGCTCCTATTGATACTATAAATGTAGTTATTGCATAAAGGGGATAAACAAACCCACCTAGGGTTCTTGAGTTTTATTTGGGTCTTTAATTTCTTTTGTAATAATTGATACGTAGCAATTGTTGCTTGTGTTTGGAAAGTCTTTCGTCTTAATGGAAATCGGATAGAAGACTTGAGCCTTCCCAATTTCAAACCCATTTTTCTTCTATGAAAATAGGGGTAGATTGGGGCTTAAATATGCTTTTTTTGCTTGAATTCGGAGATTCGGGCCATTTTGACAACCCTAATCATAGTATCATCAATTTCAGTAGCAGCAACAGCCCCTGAGGTCTGTCCAGGACCTCTCATTTCAGCCTCACAATCTGCTTGTGCCTTTGATAATATCTGAGCCAGTTTGATGTCTCTCTTTAAGGCTTTGTCCACCTCTCGTGGAATCGTTTATGGCTCATTGTCATCAACAACTTTCTCTTTACCTTTAGCAGCCTCTTTGGCACTCAACTTGGAGGCATACACTTTAGCGGCTAAATCAAATAGTTCCATCATAGGAACCTCAGTTATTCCTAGCCACTTCAAGGAAAACTCTTCTTCATATTCCATGTAGTCTAGGTAGCTAATGATGTAAGCTATACTACCTGATCTCTACTTAAACCCTAAGCTATACTAGCTAATGATGTAAGCTATACTACTCAGCAAAACCTTCATCACTGTCCTACACTGGAACTTGCACACTCTCATCAACCTCTCGAGAGGTTTTGGTTGGGTATTGAACATTTGGCTCAGCAGGTTCATCAGCATCATCTAGTCCTACTTCAGCTAGGACCTCAGTAATTGAACGATTAAGGTGTGCAGCCTCTAACCTTTTCTTGATAACCACCCTGCATTGGATCACTGATCCCAGTGCCTACAACATTTTGGACCACCTCTCGTGGCTCACTTTTAGACACATTAACATCAGCAGCCTCCATATTCAGATTAATAAATAGATCACCAGATGTAGACTTACTAGGGGGCTCCCTCTCAACCTTAATGGCTAGAATAGCCTAAGATTCCCCCTGGGCCGTTGCCCTGTCCTCAAATGGAACTGCTATCACATTAGAAACCACCTCTCGTGGTTCAGAAACGTCATCAGACTTGGGTTTCTTGGCGTTTCTTTTGTCGCCTGGACTGACTTTCCTTTTGCCAGCCATCGTTTTAAACACACTACTCAGAGGTGTTGAATCAAGTACCTCATCAGTAGAGGTATCTACCTTATCCTTGCCCTTTCCTTTGCCCTTAGGATTTGAAGGAGGAGGGGAAATCTTAGCACTTTTTGATTTAGGGGCAAGAGGTTTTGTCCTACCCATATCGGTATTTCGATGAACCTCTTTCCCTTCCCTCAATTGGATGTCTTTCAGGCTTAACAAATATTGAACAAGAAAGCCAAAACCAACCTTAACAGAAATGGTCTTTGTCTCAATGTTTACTGACTTCTTCACCTGCTTCCGAAGGTTGTTGAAGATGATCTGAGCCCAATCACACTTGACTCCGTTCCATATGGCATGCAACAACTTGAGCATTTCAAGAGAGACTTCGTCAGTGCCTGAGGCCTTGCTGATGATGAATTTCATAATCAAGTCCACTGCTTTGGTAAACCGGTCCTTGAGATGGAATTTTCGCAGAGAACTCTTGACACTGGTGGGAGCATCATCGAGCCTTATCTTCTCCCAAAATGCTTGACTGTCGAATTCATAAGTCGACAGGTTTGAAATGGCCCCTTCTCCTACAACAAGATCAAATGCCGCCCTTATATCACCCATCACTACAGTTACAGGGGTACGTTGGACAGAGGACCGGATAGAGCTCCCCTTTACCTTCGCATTCGCAAACCATTCGGTGTAGTCGAGGGCATGGATTGTCTGATAGTCGTGGGTGAGATACTTCATGAGCCCAACCTTCTCGAACTTCTCGAGGACTCTCTTTGTCTCCTTTGGGTTCTCTAAATGTTTAATGTAGCCTTCTTTGTCAAGAATGTTTCCAAACTTGACTTGTTTGACGAGATTCCTAATGATTCTAAGCTTCGAATCATAGGATGTAGATGATGATGATGATGATGATGATGATGAAGAGGATGAACTGAAACTTGAGTTTGACGCCATTTGGAGGGAATGGGGTTGGTATTTTGCTTTTTGGAATTTGGGTTCTCTTTTTGAAATCGGGTAAGGAAGACGGGTTGGGAAGGTTTAGGCTTTTATAGGTTTGGATATGGGTCGAGTAGTTGAGTTAGGTCATTTTGGGTATACTCGAATAAGATTTAAAGGTTTTGAGAAGCCTAAATTACCCTTAATTAACGGTTTGGAAGTATTTTGGGATGAGGGTAGTTTAGGTAAAGGTAGAAGACAGTTTTGAATCCAAAAAGAGGATTATAAGTCCCAATAAATGTAACTTTATGAGCATGCTTCCATGATGTTAGATAGTGCCACAAAAGTAGGGAGCCACGTTCCATAATGGAAGTCCCATGTGGCATGCACTGATTGCACATTGTAACCGTCCAAACGTTACCCCTGATCTCAATAACTTTCACCTTTCGAAGATGATCAGTTTTGTCTCCTTAGCGAGTGAGCCTGATTTCCTTTAACATTTAAGGATCTTCCACCTGAGTGATTGATTATTAAATCTTTCATTTAGCTTCCCCCTTGATCAGTTAGACTTTGCAGTTCATCAGGTAGATAAAGTTCTATTAAAGTTCATCAAAATACTAATCCAGAGTGACCTCTCAAAACTACCCTTCCTCGAGACATCACTTTACTCCTCTCGTAGAGCAGTTTGTTTGCGAGGCACACTTTAGTTACTTCTCGATGTGTCTTAGGAATTGATTCATGCAAAGATATCACTTAGAACATAACCTTTAGTTCATTTAGTGACTTCCAGTTACATTATATATGAATCAAAATACTTTCTAAGACAATATGTTAAAGTAGGAAGTAGCCCATATCCTTAATGCAGAACTAGAGGTGCCCGCTACTGCTTCTTCTTCTTGCCTTTGGAGCTGCTTTCCTTCGATTGAGTCCCTTTTTTAGATTGTGCAGCTGTGCGAGGTCCACTGACGCGGGATTCATCTCCGGATTCATACTCCCCGCCACGTTCTGCCCAAAATAAGGCCATTGACCGTTCATACTCCTCCTTCCACTTCTCGTAGTCGAAGTTGGAGTTCCATTCTTCCTCTTTGACCAGAGGCAGTTCATCATATTGGATTGCAGGGGGTTCCGCAACTCTCTCCTCTGAATCTTAGGGTATCTACACTGGATTGAGATAGTTTTCTCCTTTGAAGCCTTTCGATTTCCTTGTAGGCTTCTTTCCTTTGTACCACCATGGTTCCATACCTTTCCCTTTCTTATTTTCCATTTGCAAAAGACTGTATAATAATCTGAGAGTTGTGTGTCTGCCCTTGAGGAGGATGTTCCTTTTTTTTAGCGAGAATAGGTACCTTTTGGTCACGTGACACCTCATTGAATGACCACTCAATGCTTGTTTCTTTCCATAACTCCAAGGTGCTTTAAAGTTGATGTAACCGCCCTTCACATGTGGAATAGTGTTGAAACTGAAAATAAGAAGATAAGCTTTGACCGTTCAACTCATCTCTATCATCCCCAATTCTAGCCTTAGTTAAGAAAACCTATTTTCACATAGGGCCTTAGTGAAAATATCTGCCAATTGATGATCTGCGGACACATACTCCAAAATTATGTCCTTTTTCTCAACATGATCTCGAATAAAATGATACTTGATATCAATGTGCTTTGTCCTTGAGTGAAACACTGGATTGTGTGTGATAGCAATAGCACTTGTGTTATCACACATGATCTTAATTTCCTTTGATTCCACTCCATAATCCAATACTATTGCTTCATTCATAAAATCTGAGCGCAACAACTTCTAGCAGCAACATATTCAGCCTCAGTTGTACTTGTAGTAATTGAGTGTTGTTTTTTGCTAAACCATGAGACAAGTCTTCCACCTAGAAACTAACATGTCCTAGATGTGCTCTTTTGATCAATTTTGCAGCCAGCAAAATCAGCATCTGAATATCCAGTTAGCTCAAAAGATCCACCTCTCAAGTACCAAAGTCCAACACTTTGCGTACCTTTGAGGTATCTAAGGATTTTCATAGTCGCATTAAGATGACTTTCCTTAGGATTAGCCTAGAATCTAGCACATACACCTACTGCAAAGGAAATATCTGGTCTACTTGTAGTTAGATAAAGAAGGGATCCAATAATACCTTTATAAGTAGTCTGATCCACCTCTCGACCCTCGCTGTCCATATCGATGCGTAGAGAGGTGCCAATTGGAACTTTGACTGAGGATTTCCCATCTATGTTGTATTTCTTTATCAGGTCCTTCGTGTATTTCTCCTGATTGATGAAGATTCCTTCCTTGAGCTGCTTAACTTGTAGTCCCAAAAAGTAGTTGAGCTCACCCATCATGCTCATCTCGAATTTGCCTTTCATCTTATTTGAGAACTTTTCGCAGAGAGATGGATTGGTACTTCCAAATATGATGTCATCCACGTAGATTTGCACCAATAGAATGTGATCTCCATCCTTGATTATGAAAAAGGTATTGTCTACCATGCCCTTGGTAAAGCCACACTGTAGGAAAAATGAAGACAGTGTGTCATACCAAGTTCTCGGAGCCTGCTTTAATCCATATAAAGTTTTTTTTCAGTCTATACACCTTATCAGTTCCTACGTTTTTCATGAAACCCGGAGATTGTTCAACGTACACCTCTTCTTCAAGAAGTCCGTTTAAGAAAGTACTTTTGACATCCATTTGATATACTTTGAAGTCCTTGAAGGCGACATATGCTAGGAATATCTTGATAGCTTCGAGACGTGCCACAAGAGCGAATGTTTCATCAAAGTCAATACCTTCTTCTTGGCAATACCCTTTTGCAACAAGTCTGCCATTGTTCCTAACAATGACTCCATCTTCACTCATCTTGTTCCTAAAGACCCAATTCCTAGACGTCTTTCCTCTCGAACTGACGAAGTTCCTCTTGCATGGATTGCTCCCAATCTGGATCACTTAGAGCTTCGTCAATTACCTTTGGCTCTTTTTTGGTATAAGAGCAAGCAAGCATGCTTTCTCGATAGGTAGATCTGGTGCGCACTTCATCAAGAACGTCTCCAATGACTTGGTCTGCCGGATGATTTCTTAGCCATCTTAAGTCTGGTTCAAGCATGACTTGGGATGCTTCTTCATTTGTGTTGGATAGTGGAAGTGTTTCGTCTTCTGTCATATGTAGGGGAGGTTGATCAGCATCTTTTCTTGGTCCTTCATCATCTGATTCCGAGTGAACTTCTCGATCCTTGAACTGCTTCCCATCGAGGGGTGGGTCTGACCTCTCGAGCACTTCTTTCTTATTTTCTCCAAGTCCTTGGTTTCCTTCAACTACTCCTTCTTTATTGGTAGGTTGATCTTCTGATGCTTTTCCATCAAATTTGACGTGAATTGATTCTTCAACTACTAAACTCCTTTTGTTGAAGACTCTAAATGCTTTGTTGGTCGAGGAGTAACCTAGAAACACGCCTTCATCTGCTCTTTCATCAAAGGTTCTCAGGTGAGATTTTCCATTGTTGTGGACATAACATTTGCATCCAAATGCATGAAAATAACTCACAACATGTTTCCTTCCTTTCCATAGCTCGTATGGAGTCTTTCCAGCGCCTTTGATGATTAAAGATCGATTTTGGGTGTAATTTGCTGTGTTGACTGCTTCTGCCCAAAACCCTAGAGGTAGATTAGCTTGAGATAACACGGTCCTTGCAGCTTCCTTTAATGTTCGATTTCTCCTTTCAGCAACGCCATTTTGTTGAGGTGTTCGTGTAGTTGATAATTGATGATGAATTCCATTGTCATTGAAATAGATTTCAATGACTTGATTTACGAACTCTCCTCCTTGGTCTGATCTAATCTTTATGATTGAGACACCCTTCTCTACTTCAATTTGCTTTAGTAGATTTGGCAACACAATCTTTGTCTCAATCTTCTTGGTTAAGAATACTGTCCATGTAAATCTTGTGTAGTCATCTACTACCACACGAGTATACTTCCTTCCTCTCATACTAGGTAGATCCACTGGGCCAAATAAGTCTATATGAAGGAGACTTAATGGTCTAGTAGACGACTCCTCGGGTTTGGATTTGAAGGATGACTTGATCTGCTTGCAGCGCTGACACGCGTCACATACCTTGTCCTTCCGAAAGGTAACTTGTTGATTGTTTTGAAGTTCAAATGACTTAGCTTACTGTGCCAGTCCCAGCATAGATCCCCTTTGCTCCTTGCTAGCATACATAGGGATGGTTTGGCAGAATTCCAATCCAGTATGTACATATTTCGTCTTCTTGCAGCTTCTAGGACGACTTCGAAAGATTCTTCATCAATGATCTGGCACTTGCTCTTGGTGAAAACCACTTTGTATCCCTTATCACAGAATTGGCTTGTGCTCAGAAGATTGAACTTGAGTCCTTCAACATACGAGACCTCCTTGATGATCAACTCGTTCTTTTGAATTTCTCCTACTGCCTCCGTATTTCCTTTCTTCTCGTTGTCGCCAAATGTCACCATGGGACCTTCGATAGGTTGGATTTTCACTAGATGCGTCAAACTTCCGGTCATATGTCTCGAACATCGACTGTCGATAAACCATATGTCCCTGGTGTCCTGGAATGAGATTGAGCAAGTTTAGGTACCCAAACTTTGGGTCCTGGAGGGTTAGTTAATTTAGGCATCTATTTGTACCTTGGACCTACTATTCCAGGTCTAGGTGCAATGTAGCCATTGTATGTTTGATAATCATAAGGACTGCTAGCAGAAACTTTAGGCCTCTTTGGTGTATAAATCAGTTTGGGTTTAAGCCTTTGAACAAACTTACGCACCATGCCTTTAGTCATCTGTTTGGTCACATGGTACAGTTGAAAGTAGGGTTTCTTCCAAGGTTTAAAATTAAGTGACCAGTCGTCATCGGATGGGTAGTTTCTACCTTCTACCATCCATGAGTTCTTAACCTTAAAGAATTTAGACCTTCCATATTTACTATGAGGTGCATTATATGGACTGTAGCTTTTCTTTTACTTGGAATGGCTTTGCGAGAGGTAATCAGTTGACCTCTCGATAGAGACAGTTTGTGAATAGCTACTCTGGTCTTTTCTTGTGACCTGTTCTGACCCTTATGAGATTTGGATTGAGATCCTTCATTATTTGAAGTCTCCAAATCTTTGATTAGTTTATTTTTAGAGAGACAGTCTTGATGAAAACCCAGGCCGGTTTTGTCACTAGTGGGTCGATAACCATCTACCATTTTCTCCATAGCTTTAGAGGAATTAGTATATGATGCAATGACCTCTCGAAGGTTATATTCTTTGGTCTCTCTAGATTTTCACCCTTCCCTGAGTATGTAGGGGTAGGCATTTCGGTCTTAGGTTCGGTTTTTTTTTTTTTCGATTTTAAAAAATTTAAACCATTGGGTTTAACATTAGAGTTCGGTTCGGTTTGAAACGGTTTGGATTTAATTCAGTTCGGTTTATGTCCCAAATTTTAGCGTTTCCTAATTTTATGGATATGCTATCACATTATCCATATCCAAAATTTAAACATTATATAACAAAAATAGCAATTCAAAGTCCAAACATACTACTAACTACTAATTGTGAGGTAAAGAACAATTGTAACAAACAACAAAAGCGCAAAGTAGAGAACAAGCTATAAAGAAATCAAATAAAAAATTTAAGAGATACTAGTGAAAATAGGAATTAAACAACAAAGGAGGTGTCAAGGGACTTAAATTTACTTTATTATTATTATTATTATTATTATTATTATTATTATTATTATTATTATTATTTATTGTTGTTGACTTCTTGTTGTTGTTATTATTAGTATTATCATTATTAATTTTTTATATTATTATTATTATTATTATTATTAGTTTTGCCTCAACACAAATTTCACATTATTTGCATTAACTTGAAACGTAGGGATATGGTTCATGCTAATTAATCTACGCATAGAATTAAAGTTAACATGACCTAGTCTACCATGCCACAAATTGGAAGACTCAAGCAAGTAAACAGAATTAACTTTGCTTTTATTATTGATAGTAGGCATTACATTGAGCTTAAAAAGCCCATCAATTACATAACCTTTACCAACAAACATCCCTAGTTTGGACAAAACAACCTTGCTCGATTCGAAGACCATCTTGAATCCATGCTTGTTCAACAACGAACCAGAAACAAGATTCTTCCTAAGGTCCGGAACATATAGCAAATTGTTCAATGTCAGTTCCTTCCCGGAAGTCATCTTCAGAATCACCTTGCCCACGCCCTCCACAGCGGACTGAGCAGAGTTTCCCATCCAGACCTTCTTGCCCTCAATGGCCTCAAAGGTGTTGAACATCTCCCGATTGCAGCATAAATGCCTTGTCGCACCGGTGTCAATGAACCACTCGCGCGGGTTGGAGCCCACCAGGTTCACCTCCGCGACCATAGCCGAAAGGCTAATCTCGGCCACCTTTTGGCTCACATCACCAACCACGTTGGCTTCAGAACCCTTGTTCTTCTTCTTTGGAGCCTTGCACTCCGTAGCCTTGTGGCCTATCTTGCCACAGTTGTAGCACTTCCCTTGGAACTTACCTTTGGTAATGCTACCTCTCGGACCCAGCTTCTGCTTGCCCTTCTTGGCCTTCTTGGAGCTCTGACCGTGCTCCACCACATTGGCCTTAGCACCTCCCACGAGAGGTCCCTTTCCATCACTGTTCCTGTTCCCCTCCTCGACTTGGAGTCGCTGGATTTGGTCCTCCAGGCTCATCTCCTTTCGCTTATGCTTTAGGTAGTTCTTGAAGTCCTTCCATCCTGGAGGCAGCAAGTGGATCATGGACGCCACTTGGAAGGCTTCACTTATCACCATGCCCTCGTCACGGATCTCGTCGAAGAGCAACTGCAAGTCTTCAACCTGACTGAGCACAGTCTTTGAATCCACCATTTTGAAGTCGAGGAACCGGCCAACCACAAATTTCTTTGCCCCGGCATCCTCACTTCGGTACTTGTGGTCCAAAGCTTCCCACAGCGCCTTTGTTGTGTTAATCTTACGATAAACATCGTAAAGGGAATCAACCAACCCATTCAGAATGTAGTTCCGGCAAAGGAAGTCAGAATCCTTCTAAAGCCCAACTGCCATTACTGACTGAGGGTCCTGTTCCTTCAACACAGGAACCTTCTCGGTCAATAACCTTGACAAGCCGAGAGTAGCAAGGTAAAACAGAATCTTTTGCTGCCACCTCTTAAAGTATGATCCCAAAAACTTGTACGGCTTTTCAGCCGAACTACTTGGTACCGTAGGTACCCTCATCATGGGGATATACCCCTCAGAGTTGACACCCCCATGTGAACCTACGTTCACTGGTGCCTGGGAATGTGCAACATTGTTCAACAACATTAGGATTTCCACCCTCAAAGTTGGCTACTGGCAACGTGTTTTCCATTTCTTTCCAGAAATTCGAGAATCAGAAAGGGGTAGAAGTAGAGATAAATAAGGTTTTAAGACTGTAGAAAAATGATTCTCGAAATTCAATAGAAAATTAAAATACAACAAAAATATCCACGAAGGATAATTACACAGTGAAATAAAACCTATAAAAGGTTGAATAAACTTGATAAATGCCAACGGACGAAAATCGGACGATCTCGGGATGGTTGGAAGCACGAGTCGTGTTTCCACTATCCTTAAAACCTTATTTACCGCCTCCCGGGGTGTTGGAGCGTTGCGGTCTAGGTTTCCGGCCAGGATAAAACGTACTATGATCCTACGTTTGAGCACACAAACTTGGATCCGGCGAACTAGGACGTGGGATCAATGCAGGTGGCTTGAAGGAATGGTGAGCAGAGTTTTGAGGGAGAAATCAAAGTGTTCTTTGTGTGTTCTTGTGCTTGTACCAAATCTGCTACTCACCTACGAGTTATATAGTAGAGGAAATGGATCATAGCATTAATCATGGCATTGATAATTCATTTGTAACCTCCAACCACTAACAGAATTTTAATTCTGCCACTAACCAACATTAACACCCACTAACAAGTCTATTACTCACAAAATAACTCTGAAAAATAATGATTGAAATTAATCAAATTAATTCAGTAATACCAAGAGTCATTTTTGAGCGGAAACAGTAGGTGAAACGTCGCGTTCGAGAGCGCGCCTGCCCGGGCTGATCTCATGTGGTTCTGAGATGGAAAAACTTGTTCGAAAATATGGCATAACTTATGCCCACAAGGCGGGCCAATTTTCCAGACGACATTCGTGCCTGCAGGTGCCGGCGTACACGAGTCAAGCCTTTTCAGGCTCAGTTTGGGATTTGATTTGCACCCCCCCTGCACGCGAGAAAGAGCCTCTATGCCATACAAGTCAATTAGCCTTAAAAAGCCTCTTGTATTTATAGTGGGACAAATCCTCATCCCTAACCAATGTGGGACAAAGCTTCATAAGCTTTTCCTCACTTCAAATTCCATCTCCAATGTGTCTACTTTGAGAACCAATTTCTCATTCACCCATTATCCATTTTGAGCGTACAATATATGGATCTCTTCGTCTCACTACGAAGAACCCGAATCCACTTTGACCCGACCCAAATTGGTTATGGACCCCACTTTAAATTGTACCACAAAATGGCCACTTAAATGCCATTTTAGTGCTATTTTTCCAACAGTCAGTTATCTTTGTAGTCCGCTAGTTGCAGTGGTTGTCCACCCCTTGTGGTTGTGCTTGGTAGTTGGGCTCTTTGGGCCGAATTTATTCTCTTTTTGTTTATTTAGTACATTTTCAACCCATTTGTAATACTATAAGGATCCTGGGCCTTTTCAATCCAATATGCTTCCGTACCCATTACCTGATATCAACTTGATTTATGGAGCACCCGGTCCATTAATAACCATCATTGAGGTTAGATAAAGGAATGAAAATGAAGTCATACACATTGTTTGGTTGACAACTTTTTACAACACATGTATAAGCACTGTTGC
>CM008337.1:5391868-5404151 GCA_002525835.2 Ipomoea batatas | reverse complement strand
GACATTCAATGTCGGGGAAAAGCAGACATTGAACTACAGAATGCGATTAAGGGAAATCTTGATAAGAGCAAGGAATGAAGAGTTTACCACAAAGCTTGATTGCTTGTTTACATTTAGGAACAGACTTGTTTATGGTGCCATGATCAGATTTACTGATCAAATTATTGTCCAAAGCATAGTCAGTGTAAGCTTCATACTGGATTTCTGGATTTGTAAGTCCATTGCCAATGGCAAATCCCTGATTGAACATCAGTCAATTCAAATGGCATCACTGTGGTGTATCCAGAGAATATAAAGTGGTAACTAATTAATACTCCATTAAAGCTGGATTAGTGCTTTTACCTTGAGGTTTATATGAATTCCTTCCTTGTTCTTGTTTCCTTGGTTAACCCTAGAAGCAAATGCAGGAATGTAATGCCCAGCATATGATTCTCCTGTTATGAAGAAATCATTCTGGACATATTCAGGGTGCTCCTTGAAGAAAGCCTGTAATTCACTGTATTTTAGTACAAATCCTTTTTATTTTTTTTTCCCCCAAACTGTGATTACTACAATACAATTATAAATGCTTAAACCAAATACCTCAACCACCAGTTGTACTAAATGCTATTTTTGGGTACTAAATGCTATTTTTGGGTATTTTGATAGAGACTCGTTGTTGAGCATATAACACGTAAACATAAATGTTCAATCCAACTATCAGTTTAGACTTTTTGTTGAGAAGGAGTACATGTAGAGTGAAACACGTGAGGGGCGTGTTGAGTATATAATATATACAGAGTATATAAACATAAATTTGCAGTCTTTATGATTGTTTAATGACTTGTGAGTGATCAAAGTTTATGTGCAAATATATCCATTTACACCGACATGTTTTTGTAGAAGGTATAATTTTTGTTCATATATAACATTTTGTCACTCACAAGTCATGTGATGAAATTCAATAGGATTTCACTGAATTTATCACCAAAGAACCAAAAGTGAATAAAAAATAAAAATTTATATACCTATAGTGACAATTTTTATAGTTGTATATTAACAGTAGAAATGCCACTAGACTCATAAAATTAAAAATGACAACGACTCATACCATATGTTATACTTTAGAATTAAATGGAGTTAATATTATACATTATATATCAAATTAAATTTATTCTTAATTGGTGAAACTCGAACCCCTAAGAGTACCTTTTGTCTATAATAGGTTGGTGATGGCAATTGATAAATGATTTGGCTGTTGGGATGTCGTTTTAGTATTAGATTAAATATCCACAATAATATAAAGAGAAAAGCATGACCATAATGCCATTTAATAATTGGTGCAATCATTAAGGTCCCCCCACCCCGACCCCCACGCAATAGGCAGACCTGTAAGAAATCGTAGAGATCATTGCTAACACCATTTTCGTCGTGACGAAGATCATCTTCATCTGAACTATAGCTGAAACCCGTCCCGGTTGGTTGATCCACATATATAAGGTTAGAAATCTGCCAAACAAATTATCAATTAAAATTATTTTAAAAAAGTTTTAAGTAATAGCATAAAAAATTATGACCAAAGTGTTTTAAGTCAATAGGGGGTTGAACCACTATAGAATTTTGTATGTGACAGCCAGCTAGAATGTCACACTGGAGCAATCATTCCATGCATCATTCATATTATTAGGTGAATTGAGAAACGTTGTGTAGTGATGAGTTGTGATCCAAAACTGATACACTCGTGACATATGGCCTATGGATTTTTATCTTTAAAGAATCTATAAAGTTGAGATTTATTAATTTTATTGGACTAGCACTCATTATCAAGTTCAAATTTTTAAAACAAAACAGTCAATAATGTCATGCTACATGAACCTAATTGTTGTTACTGATTTTCTCTTGAAAAAGATTTATTTACTAAATTAGTGGATGTGTTGGATTTTGTAATAATGTTGATTTGAAAGATTATTTTGTCAATAATAATAATGTCACCTGGGATCCCAAATATAATGATTTTATCACTTTTAATCTTAAATTTTTAAATTAATCATCGTAGTGGTCTTTCGAATAATATTGATTTATGCATTGATATCGACCAGTGCAGTAGACAATAATAAAGTGAGAATTGAGGTTACCTTGTCCCAACCATAATCATTCCATATGAGAGACATGTTGTTTGCAATGTGAAAAGGTCCATTCTCATAGAACAAAGCCAATTCACTACTGCATCCTGGTCCACCGGTTAGCCATATAACCACCGGGTCTTTCTTGTTGGTTCTTGATTCAAAGAAGAAGTAGAACATCCTGCGAAAACCCAAACACTATAATAATTAAGAAACAACAAAGCTNCTAAACCTACACTTTTCATATAATTTCTTATTTTACAATGACAGAAAGGGCTGGGTAATAGCATTTTAGCCATTTTTATAACTAAAAGTTATTATTTTATTTAAAAAAATTCTATTTATAATAGTTTCCTCATGATTATAGTTTTGTTTTTAAAAAAAAATTATAAATTCAAGCCACTAAATTACAAATTTTTGACATGACATAGGGAGACATGGGAATAGTGATTCATTAATGAATAATGGATCATTGCTTTTAATTATGGAGTAGACTTGACTTTTAGACTATGATTACACATCAACATGGCCATTTCTCTTCAATTGCTTTCCCTTTAATTTGTGTGTGGGCATACCTTATATTATAATAATAATTATTATTATTATTATTGTTGTTATTATTATTATTATTCTCTGTGGTCCATGTGGAGCACTAAATTATGTTCTCTTTAGAAAAAATTGCAGTATGAAATAGTACTTTATCATATCTTAATATATATATAAAGTGGTTTATATGAGATGGAGGTAGCTGGTGCATGCATAATTCCTACTTACTATTAACTACTGGAAAATTAAAAGCCAATCAAAATTATACTGTTCATATTCAAAGTGATGGGTGTTAAGATACATCAGTTGGTAAGAACTAATTAATGAATTATTTTTTTTTTTTTATGTTGTTTTAATCAAGCTTTTGGATAAGGAGAATCTGATTTGTGAGGCACTGAGGGATAGATTATTAGTTAAAGATTATGGTAATTAAGAAACTCATATTTGGTTTGTCACTGAGATACAAGTGCATTTTTAATATATTATAGGTGGTGCATTTTTAATTATATTATAAGTTTATTTTTAATAAATTCACTATAGTTTGATACATATTTATTTTTAATTTAATGATAATATTAGAACCATGTCTTAGGTGAGAATGTAATGAGAACTGCATGAGGTAGTGCACACAATCTACTACACGAATGCACACACAACTACTTCTCCACCGTCATCTAAATATGCTTGAGAGTAGATTGTGTGCACTCATGCAGTAATTCGCAGGCTCTAACCTAAGACATGATTATCATAGGAACGCAAGCATGTGTGTGTGTGTAATTAATTTGAACTTACGATTGTGCAACCTATAATGTCTGGTTGTGCAACCGAGGCTACTGAGTTGTGCAGTTCACGCGTTCACACAGGGTGCCTGATTCTCATGTGATCCTGACCATATATATAAAACTTCATATTTGGTTGTAAAATCCGTATTATTAATTTATTATAAATTTTTTCATGTACAAAATAAGAAAATTAAATTTATAAAGTCTATTTGAGTCGAGTTCAAGTTCAAAAATTAAAATTTGGTTGAGTTTGAGTTTTAATTTTTTAAATTGAACTGAGTTTTATAATTTGCAATTTGAAAGCGTATCTGAGCTTGATTACACCCCTATTCTAGTGAATAAAAATAGTTATTATATGGCAAAAAGCGTATCAAACATGCTACAATTTGCAATTTGAAAGCGTATCTGAGCTTGATTACACCCCTAATCAAATGACATATTTGTAAAGAGGCTAAAATTACCTTCATTGTATATTTTAGAAACCAAACATGCTATATTTTCTGCGATTACAACAAATTATTCAATAAATAAATTACAAATAACAACACTTTTTATAAGAAAAATATTCCTGATAAAGATTGGGTATCTGGATATCATGAAATTCTGTGACTTTACTAATTAGATAAAGCCCTCAGCATACAAAAGTTGAGCATTAAGGCATTCCTTTTAGGAAGACGTACAAAATAGCTAAGGTCCTGCTTCTAAGAGAGATAATATATGGGTGTAGGAAAACGTATAAGCAATCATGTGTGGTCCTTAAAGCAAATGAAATGAAATGGCACATATATATGCTATTATAATGTGATCTTTTGGGATAGTTTGATCCTCAAATTCTGCTGTTTTTCTTATGCTAATTTCATTACTTTTTATGATTTCACATTTTATACTTCAATTAGGTAATTATGGCAATAGTCCTCCACTTAAGCGGTCGTAGAGTCACCGTGATTTAATCCTCTGATCTATAATTCTGTCTTGTTGAAGTGTAGGGTCTTGGGAACGAAAGACTTCACCTTTAAGGGTGAGAACAGTATGACACCATATTACTTATATCACGACTTAATCTTCTACTGCACAAAAAAAATTCTATGATGTCAATTGATATCTGTATTGATCTTATGAGGTACAATTAAAAGTCATTATCAATAATAATATCCAATACAATCATATATGGTATACATATAATAGTATTAAGCACAATCAGTGTCGGTGCCTATAGGCCCGCACGGGCAGCTCAATTAGTTTTTAGGTGGTAAATTGTAGGCAAAGACACATGATGCAACCAAGTGTGAGACTTACATCCAATGTGTTCTACTCCATCTGTCACCGTAATATACCCCTCCGCTATCTTGTCGAGCCGGGTATATAGAACTTCAACTTTTTTGTGTACAAGTGTTGGTGCTTATAGCCTTGTACGTAATCTTTCCCTAAAAATCATTTATACTTCCATTACTTTGTAACAATTTTAGGAAAATTCTAATGTGTTGATCAATCCGTATTAGTGTCTTTTACATTGAGTATAATTTAACGAAAATTCCAATGTGTTGATCAATCCGTATTAGTGTCTTTTACATTGAGTGCAATTTTACGAAAATTCTAATGTGTTGATCAATCCGTATTAGTGCCTCTTACATTGAATACAATTTTACGAAAATTCTAATACGTTGTCCCCACAATACACATGATAACTCATAAGACTTGACATGAGTGCAAGATTATCTAAATTTGATGTCATTGTGGCCAACTTGCGCCAGCTTTCCGCCTCACCTTGTGGATCAAAATACAGTAACACATTATCTTTGCACAGGAAGTGTAAACAAAACAACAATACAACAACTTGCACTGTAGCACTATAAAGTTAGATTTTTTGGAAAAGCTTTAACAGAATTGTGGTGTGTAGAAGAAGAATTTTCTGGAAAAGCAAACACCCAGAATGCCAAACTACCATTCCCTTCAATCATGGCCTCATGTCACAAAAGGTATGTGAAAAATATCTGAAAAAGAGAAGATGATGACAGGAAAGTATAGGCGTATACTCGTATAGCGAGTAGTTGCAACGTATACCATGCTCCCAAGTATACGATCACGTTCATCATGATAATACTCGTCTCGTTTCAAGCAAATCTATTATCGTCATGAACATAAAGTATGTATGCAACGAAGAATTGTTGCGAGAATATACACAGACCAAAACTGTAGCTTTTTTAATAAGATAAAAAGCAGCAAGGTTATGGGCGTCAATGATAGATCAGTATACATGAAATTTTGATTCTCATGAGTTCAAACGGGCCGATCTCTATGATACAGAAACTATTTCATCCATGGGAAAGGCGGGATATAACAGCAGCGTATCAGACAAAGGGTCTGTGCTTCATGTTACAGATATGATTACATCGTGAAAGACTTGGGGAAAGGATAATGGGGGTTAGGGTGAATTAAGAACGAACTTTGTCAAGGCGTGCTCTTAGTTCTTCTAGCTCTTCCTCGTCATCAGCACCCTGTTAGAGTAACACACGAGTAATTTCATTTGTTTAGTTCCTTACAATGAAGATTGGAGAACATTATGTGCATATTGAGACGAGAATGTACCTCAGAATCGTCTACTGATTGGGCTGGTTGCTTTAATTTTTCCTTTCTGACAGCCTCGGGTAGCTCTGCAGCAGTCTCACCAGCAATTGCCGTCAAGACCTTGTCTATTTCTTCTTCAGTTTCCTCTTCTATGTCTTCAGAATCCAGCGCGTTGTCCACAGCATCGTTCACCATCTCCTCAATGACACCAGCCTGCAATAATTTGAAAGTTTCGGTCGAGAAATTTAGTTAAACTAATAATAGAGCCTTAAGTATTCGTGTTGTTATTGTAACTAAAACTATCATGATCGCTGATCACAATTTCTGAACATTTATTTATTTATTTTTGTGGGTTGGGGCAAAAAAAGATGTAACTGGTAGAACTTCTTTCTTACCTAAACTACCCACAACAAATATTCACAAGGTCCTACAGTCCCAGAAGAGAAGCCCGGGATATATATTACTTTTAAGTATCAATGTAGAGAGGAAAGTCAAACCGACAAGAAACATATATTACTTTTAACTATCAATGTAGAGAGGAAAGTCAAACCGACAAGAAACCAATGCTCACTTGGCCTCAATACGATTAATAAAGTATGAAAGAACATCAGAAACTCAAACTGTCTCACAATGCCAAAAACTGATTCCCCCCAAGAAACACTAACAATGAAATAATCACCATTGATATACTAACAAAGTACCTTGGTCATTTCTTTACTGAACTCTTGCATTGTAATAGCCATTTCTGGAGCCTTCATAAGATTATTCACAAGCTTCATAACTTCAGCGCTCTTAGACAAATGTCCCACTGTGCGAGCAATGGCTACAAAATTGAATAAGAGATTAATCAAGACAATAGATATCAAAGACGATGGAAATGTGTATATTCTCATATAAACCCAATTTGAAAAAGAGGGAATACCAGTAACTTTCTTATATCACTACTTCAACCAACTGAATTAATCTAAAATTCATGGTACACTTCAACAGCTATCATATGAGCACAAAGTTCTCCGTTACAGTAAAATTAGAAGGAAACTTAATGACAAACTAAACAGATAAAAAGGTCATTTTAACTCGAAATTTTACATAATGAAATTCTATACAAGGACACTGGCACAGGAAAATCTTACACAAACTCATCTATACTAGCCATCTGTATTAACAGGTAATGCCTTATATCCACCGACTAAGAGAAGGAAAGCATCAAAACTCAAAAGTAACAAGGCCAGGAAGGTTGGAAATAAGCAATGAACTTATGCCCTTCTTGCTCCCTCATAATATCTCCTACCTACGTTTTCATTTCTTCCCGTTATTTCCTAACAAATTGAGTAATTGTCCCCAGAATGACAAATAAAGACAAGGGAAATACATTTGATAGGAAGCAACATACACCATGATAAACATTGTGCAAGAAACCGGAGTGAAATAGAAGTACACGCCATTTGGAAAATTGGATGTGCTTGCAAAAGTATACGTGCCCAACACTTGTCTCACAAAAGAAAAACAATGTGTTCAATCTTATTTCAACATATGTTACTTAAAGGCCCAAGGCTGAAGCACCCATTAAAAAGAAAACAGTACACACATAATACCAACATAGATTTTGTAACTTAGGTCATACCAACACTTTCTCCCAGGTGCATTGATATTGAATTGAGCTGTGCCTTATTCTCATACAGCCTGTTCACAGTTTTTCTAGATCTCACAAGTTCTTTAGCAAGTGCCTGAAATGATAGTGTAAACAATTAAGAGTAAAACACAAAACATTAACCGAATTCTAAAATGTCAAACTCAAATTCAGGCAATTGTTGAATTACAGAAAAATTATTTAGTTTTTTTCTTTAAACTTGGGATCATTAGCATTAATCATAACAATAAGCAAAGGGTTCAACAGTAAGAATAGCAGCAAAAGCAAAGTACCTTAGCAGACCCCATATCATTCCTCTTAGCAGCTTCTTTAATGGCTTTCTGTACATTTTTTTCTTCTCTCTGTATATCTGATCAAGAACCCCAATCATCAGACTGTAGAAGCTTTGGCGACACTCTTGACAACAATATCCATGCCAGAAAATAATTACCTCGGATTTGGCGCTCGATGTTGCGACACTCTTGGCGAAGGCGACGCTGCCATTCCCTCAAGAGTTGTTGAGGGTTGGGCTTCGGATTCAATATGTTCCTCACTTTTTCCATCTCCTTATCACTCTATAACCTCAAGAACAAAGTGATCAAACCTCCGAAATCAAGATTGTAATTGCGTATAGTTTTGAGATATTCTGATTCCTTGATTTCGAGAGTTTAAGATGGAATAATATTCTAAAAAATAAATCTATTCTAAATAAGTTATTTTATTATAGTATTTTTCTAGAAAAAAATATTACTTTTCCTCTTAATTTTTATCTCTAAAATTTCTCCTCTATAGTCTTTTGCAGAGTTTTTTAGGAGCTTATAACTTATTTTGAAAATACTATTTTCTCCGTCTCTAATTGTTTGTCACATTTACTTTTTGTACGATTTTTAATGCAACAAAACAAATATTAATATGAGCATCCTTAATAATATATACACATTAAATATTAGAGTTATCCATTTTTTACATTATTATTATTATTATTATTATTATTATTATTTACTATATTAAAATTTAAATAAATTTAAAATTTTAATACAAAATATTAATATTGGGCACCTATTTTTTGCGCATCGCGCCTTGATAACATAAAATACGAGAATACGAAGGTAAATGAGAAAATACGATCTCTTATTATCAAAACGGATCAAAGCCCCGATTCAATAGTACAAAATGGCTTAAAGGCTCGGCGGGTCGGTAGTGGGTCTTCCTACTGCCCGAGCACTCTCTAAGGTTTAATCTAGAATCCAGCCAAAAGTCTCTCTCTCCTCATTAATGCGGTTTTTATAAGAGGGGAAAGAGGCAACCTCCGGAGCTCCGGCATGGCGAGCACGTGGGGGGCATGCATCCACCTAACTCTTCGCCCAGGCGGGAGAGAGCACGTGGCGGCCCCGACGGGATAGCTACCCGTCAATCAAGATCACAACCGACCCGATTAGATCAGGCCAAACTACCCGACCAGCCGACCGTATGGTCGGTTAAGCGCAGTCAGAGTATAAATACTATCAGCGCCTAAGAAAAACTAGTGTGTGTGTGTGTGTGTGTGTGTGTGTGTGTATATATATATATATATATATATATATATATATATATATATATATATATATGCTTCAATTGTGCACATTGATCTTCTCCTCGAAGTTGTATTGAGAGGTCGTTTGGAGTATTGAAGAAGAGATGGAAGATACTTGCTAAACTGTCATAGTTTAGTGTGGAGACCCAAATTGATGCTATTATGGCCACATTTGCACTACATAATTATTTTCGAAAGTATTCAAGACGACGTGATGTTTAATGTGTTTGAGCAGCATCTAAATTACATACCGCTCGATGAACTTCAAGATTCAAGTAGTAATATCTCCATCAACGAAGATTTAAGTGAGACCTCTATATATTGAGATGTTGGAGATTCGCAACAATATTGCTACTTCATTATGTGATGCTATATCATGATTGTGCTAATAGTTTCATTTCAAAATGTTAAATTTTAATATGCAAACAAATCTATTTAAATATAAAATTATTTAAATTTTATGAAGATTTCCTTTTTAGCCTTTTTATATTTTTCAGCTTATCGAAAAATTAATTTTACCGAACACTTTTAAGCATAATCAGCTAGCTTGACAACTCTTCAGTTTTCATCTTCTAGCTTATACGAAGAAGAACCTTGGTATTAAGTTATTCCTACTACCATTTGTTAGATCAAGAGCTTACCATTATCACGCCAAAAGTTATACCCAGTAGCAAATGCACAACTTTATTTTATTTTCTCATACACCGCCATCACATTTCCAAGAGGCAGGATACTGGAACTTTGCCCTTCACCAGCATCCTCACAACAATCCATCTAACTACCAATTGATAGACTTGCCTCTTTACCGACCTCTCTCCAATATTTACCTTGCTTTTTCAATTAAGTTTGATGTCTTTTTATGGAGTTAATACCCAATATAGTCCTCGACTATAGTGATTTTACTCAATTTAGTCCTAAGTGACTTTTTGTACTCTATTTAGTCTTCGACTTTAATGGTCTTACCCACTTAAGTCCTATGTTAAGAATTTTGTTTATTGAGTGTTAATAACAAGGTTAACATGGTAATTTCATTTCTATTTTATTTTTTATCAAATTAATTATTAATTATTGTTAGGAACTTTATGTAATAGGTTTTGATGATNCCATAAAAACTTGGGTCAATCTAAAATACACTTTATATGGAAACCAATTTCCATATAGCAAATCAAAACTTTCCATTAATTAATTAATTTCATACCAAAATTTAATTTGTATGTTATCAATTAATTACTATTATAACTTTATTTTAAATTAAACACTTTAATCTAAAATATTATAATCATGGAAACTTACCTAAATAGCATTCAATTATCACATAAAGAATTACTATTTAAGAAGAAAAATAAATATTTCAAGATTATAATAATATAATTATCACTACCATAAAAATCATATTTTAAATGGTAACAATAATAAATTATTATCTAATCTTCCAAAATATTAAATTTTCAAATATAGAAAATAATCATATATTATGATAATAATAATTAATACTACCAAAAATATCTCATATTTAATTAGTAGTAATTAATTTCCAAATATCAATATAGAATATTTTCAAATATGATAATAATTAATATCATCTAAAATATCTAATATTTTATTTGGTAATTTAATTCCAATTATCATATATACAAATTTTTCAAATATAATAACAATTAATATCACCAAAAATATCTAATATTTAATTTGGTAATTTAATTCTAATTATCATGTTTTTATTTCCAAAACATATAATATTACCATAATTATAAAATAATTAAATTGGTAATATCATTTACTTTCCCAAAATTTGCGTCAATACACTGTGATCACCGCAATGTTTCCGACTATCCTTCCGGCCAACATGCCGTCCACCGCATCTGTACCTCCGGTTAGCAGCCTACCGCCGGCCACCGATCTCAACCATCAGCCGCCAGCGACAACGGCATTGGAGCGTCGAACGCCGGATCTGCAGCTGCAATCGTCGGCCGCTGGTCGCAAATCCCATACGACAGCCAACCACGCAACTCAGATCGAAGGAGGAACGGTCGCGTCGCCTATTCCGTCGGCGACGTCTTCGACCGACAATGGTGACTTCAAGCCGACTTCTCCAAGCGAGCCATCTCCTCCGCGTCGCCGACCAGATTCACAGGATGAGTACTCAGACACCGGGAAGAAGCAGATACTTCTCTACTGCTTCTAGTCGCCGGCGGTTGAACTCTTCAACCAACAACGCCGACCGGAGACGATGAACAGTAAACGCAAATACGAAAAACCGAGTTTTACGTAGCCAATCAGAAAAACAATGGGAAACGCAGAAATACTCTTTTTGCGTAAAAAGGGAAAATACGTAAACTCTTTAAACGTAAATCTGTTTTGCTTTCCTTTTGATTTGATTTCAAATATATCAAATATATATTATAAAACCATTTTTCATATAATAATCAAATTATTATATGATTAAATTAACCCAATAATTTTTAGATCAAAAAATTAAAAGCCACAAATTAATCTAAACACAAAATCATTAGAAAAAGTCTGGCTCTTGATGCCACAGTTAGAAAAACATACAGGCGCAGCAGAAGCATCAAATCACTTTTCCAATGATTCTATGTAAACGAGGGAGTTAGAAAAGTTTACCCTTGAAGCGTGCTTTGGCAGAATCAAAACCGTCCAATCGTCCGGCCTCTAGTCTGTCCACCGGTCGGGGCACGCGAGAACTCCCAGAGATTTCTACGTGAAACTCTTTTCAGACTTACCTCTGTATTGCTTTTCTATTTTTCCTTAAGAAATTGGGCAAGGCAATATATATAGCCTGGTTTGGGCCCAAAGGTGCTAGCCTTTAAAAGCCCAAAACTACCCAATATTAAATTAATCCATTAATCAATTATCAATGTATTAATTCAATATCGATAACTCTTTATCGATTTCTTTTAAAGTTCTCAGCATTACCACGAACCATTAAGGTGTGACTTTCTAGGTTCATAGTCAAACTAGCAACGATTATTATTTAATAACTCATTATTAAATAATTCGTAAGTCATGAGTGACACCTAGCAGTATGTCATGACTACCTAGTTGACAATGAATATATTTTAATATA
>CM008337.1:5365775-5376192 GCA_002525835.2 Ipomoea batatas | reverse complement strand
CACAAGCAAGTGTTTCTTAGCAAAGAAGTTTTAGATCATGGTGATGGGGGAAAAATTGACCATTTAGTCACTCACTCACCTATATGATGGGCTGGACATTATTCATTTCCAAACCGTATCGCCCATGAATTTAAGCGCAGGTGCACCCCTTATCTCGGCATCAAACAGGGGCGCCTGGAGTAACATCAACCTTCCCAAATCGGGATCTTTACCAATCAAATCAAGAGCCCGACTCTGATCCTGCAACAGATGCTTAACTTGTAGCACTAAAAGATGCAACTATAGAAAGTACCAATCAAATCACTAAGAAAAACCACTCTTCAAGTTATATTCCTCGAGTTTTGTTTCTGTTAGTTACAGATAAGCTGAAGGTGTAGAAAGCGATTCAGAGAATTCTCCCAACCGAGCACTGTTAGACGAGTTAAAAGTTAAACTCTGCATAATAGCATTAATGAATTGGTACCTTCCTCCTCATGTCACAGAACTTGCAGTCTGAGGCGGATGGTGATAGCACTTGATTAACAACAAGCCTTCTTACCGGAACCTTTTCTTTCTTCAAGGATTTACACAACCGTGAAGATTCACTTACAGCCATAGCCTTCATTAAAATAAAAATTTAAAAAAAATCACATCATGAAGTTGTTTACTGGTATAAAATATATAAATGTGACCAGAAATCATGGCAATCTGTCATTCACGGACGGACTTAAGAAATATAAATTACATTTGCTAACACCATTAAGGTTGGTATCAGAAAATCAAAACCTGAGAGCAATAACTGCAAAGAAAATGAAGCCGGGAGGAAAGAAGTAACAAGGGTGCTAAAAGATCATAGCTTATGATTGATGATAAAATTCAAACCAGCGATCAGCCAAGTTCCTATTCAAACCCGTACTTTTAAAACTAAAACAGAAGCAGGAGTTGTTGGCATTACCGTGGGAATTGTAACAATGACAAACTCTGTAGCTTCGGTATCATGAAACAGATCTCGGACTTTGGCCATCCTGCTCCTTAGCTGCTGTAGATTGTCATTCTGGAGCCAAACGAAATAGAGTAAAAACAAACAGGGAAATCTTTAGTAACAGCAGAGTGCAAAACTGGTATAACCAGCTCAATGCTTACAGTGTCATCTTGTCGAGGGCTCTCTTTCCCAAAAACAGATTTAATTGCTGAGGTTGCAGAAGCTATTTTTTTCTTTAGCTGTATAACACAGAATGAAGAGGAGAATCACTCGGATCTTCAACCATCGGAATATAAGATACAAAATGACAATAATAGGATTAATTTCGTATCCTCAGTGTAATTAGTTGTAATGGATCAAGATTTATTTTAATTCATTAGGATTAGGAGATAATTAGGGAGAATTTTTTAGATAGTGAGAGAGACATTTGGTTGTGATTTAGTTCCGTAAATATGTAATAATGTAAACTCTTATATAAACTGTGATCAAATGTGAGAACATAAATCATCCAACTTTCTTCCCAATTTGACACGAGTTTCAAAACAAAATATGAGAATCCCAATTCTTGGGGCCGAAAATCCAAATACCCTAACATGCTTATTTGTTGTTTTTGAAGGTACGATGTCATTGGACCCAATTGCATATTCAACATTTGAAACACATAGATTAACACATTCTTTTGTATGTATAATGAATACAAACCTTCATCATCTTACCAATTGATGCATCCATGAATTCTGGCAATGACAAAAGCCGAAGTGTATGGCCCTATAGAATAACAGGTGTGAACGCCAGCCAGAGACACTAATCAAATAAAATGCAGAAAATGCAGGTTTCTACTCACAGTGGGAGCTGTGTCAAAAACTATCCGAGTGAAGTTACTGTACTCTTTCGACTCAACAAATTCAATAACCTGCAAAGTCACTATATGATTAAGAATACACTCCATATTTTTATAGATAGAGTCTTATCAATCAAAATTAAAAAGAAACCTCGTTTTTGCTATACATGCCTTAGAAATCGCAACAGCTTCATCTAGACCGGGTGGAAGGATGTCTAACAGCTCTGGAAATTTTAGGTCCCCAAACTATGATAATATATAAGAGAAAAAGTCAAACAGTTGAGTCATTTGAGGATTTCAAAGCTTAGTGGAAGAGCCTAAATATAAAAAGTCATTCCTAAAAATATGAAGAGTTTTTTACATATTTAATACATATTTTGTTCAACAGTGTGCAAAACAGTAAAAAATTGAATTACAGAGCAACATGAAATGGACCTGCTCAGCCAATGTTCCCATTCCCACGCTATTCATAAAATCTTTGACACCATCCACACCATGATCCTGGTTAACTGCACGGAATTCTTCTCTTGTATTCTCAGGGTTTATCTACTTAAAAACTGAGGGTGAGTTGAACACTAGAATGAAAGAAATGTAGATATCCTAGCACGAGTACCAAAACCCGTAGCACAGAATGAGACATATACCTCCAGTGCATATAATGGAGAATCCACTCCTTGAACTGGAACGAGAGTCCCTCCAGTCAAATCCTAGATATTACACGGAAAATGGCATTGCTTCAAAGCCTTTTCATTAAAGACCAAAAATTAGGCCTCATAGTAGTAGATAAGGAAGTCACAACCAAATGTTGAACCTGATCAAAGGAATCACTCAACGAGTGAGCTGGGTCAGTACTGACTACAATAGTTGGATGGCCATGGTTTGCAAACTTTACAGCAAGAGATGCGGCGCAACTTGTTTTCCCAACTCCTCCCTTCCCTCCCAACATGAAGTATTTGCGTTTGGTGCCAGAAACCATGTCATGAAATCCGGTGGCCGTTTCAGCAAGAGAAGCAATGTATGCCACTACCACAAGGATATAAGCTTTAACCATCACTGATGACCCACTAATTACTCTTGTGAGTATGCTGCTTTCTCAAGTGTAAGACTAAAGAACTCAAACAATCTATCAAGCAATATGAATATATACTTTATAATCTCATACAGAATGCTCCTAATTGTATACCACAGTTAGGAAGAATGAGGATTTCTACTATGTAATCAAATATAATGTCATTAAAAGTTACCATCTTTCTCCAACTTTCAGAAATATTTCCCAAGTAAATGACCCAATTGCTCACATTTTGATCTCTCACAGTAAATTTTCACTTTTTTTTAAAAAAAAATCCAAGACACCCAAATTTCAATTTTGCATAATCCAGCTAACCCCCAAGGCACACTATCCAACAGTAGTACATAGACATGTTTGAGGAAATTACTGAAAGAATCTTATCAAACAGTAACTTAAAAGTATAATCCAAAATTATTACAGTACATGAACAAGAAAAAGGTTACCTTGGAATGGGCGTGTAAAGGTGGAAGGGTATGAATTGAATGGGGCAGAGAAAGAGCTCATGGAGCTTGTTGGAAGTCTAAATAGTGAGATGCATACGCGTTGGGATTTTGAAATGTAATGGAAAAGAGAAGCCATGGATGTTTGGCTGCTTCTTCTTCTTCTTCTTCTTCTTATTCTTCTTCTTCTTCTTCTGGTGCTATTACTAGCTAAGTATCTTTTTACTTGAGAGTTGAGTGAGCAGTAAAGGTATGGCGGGGAGGGAAAATGGGGAGGGCACTGTGTAACTCGAAGAAAAAAGGTGATGGGCTTCAATGGAGGAAGGTCATAATATATTTGGGCTCACCTTTTTTATGAATTGCGGACTAATTCCATTCTTGAATCTTAAACCCAATAATAATTTTGGGAAAAATTTATTGTGTCTGCAGTCACATATTCTGCTCATGCAACTCAAATTTACAATATCTTAATCAACAAATCATAGCATGTCAGGTTAGATTGTATTACTCCATATCATTGAAAATATCTACTTTAACAAATCATAGCATGTCAACCTTAAGACTAATAATTAACATATTAAAAAAAGATGTAAAACCCTAATGTTGCCTCCCTTTTCTCTCTAAAATCAAAGGCCTTTCTCTACTGTTCAACTTCGGCTTCCACTTCCGGCCTCCGGTCGGAGCTCTAATGAAGCTTTGAGCCGGCGGTTTTGGTCACCTTCTACGTTTGCTCTCGCTCTTCTTCCGTCCTGACCACTGTTGCAGCTCCGTCCGTCTCCGATCACCGCCACAGATCTTCTTCTTCCGTTTTCTTTCCCTTTGAATAAAATAATGGTATCCGTTTTCTTTCCCTTTGAATAAAATAATAGTAGGTAGGTATTGGGGTTTGTGTTGGTAGTCTTGAACTCCCAACCCTACTTTGGCTTTACCACTTTTTATTTTCTCTGTGTTTTCCTCTCGTTACTTTCACGAGCATTTTTCCTCTCGTTACTTTCACGAGCTTTTCGTTTTCATTAGCATAAATCGTTTAGTTTGATTTCGGCAAGTGTTGATCTTATCCTGGGCGAGCAAAAAAGAATGATGACGAAGACCCAGATCTTTAATGAAGCTTTAAGCTCCCTGAAGGAACATAGCTTCGTAGTTATGAAACAGTCTGCGATTCAAGTTTTCTATAGCATAGTTAGAAAAGTTGTTTCTATGTCTGACTGTAAGGAATGGTTTACCATTTCATTGATCGTTGATGTAAACGTTTATGTTATGAATTAATGGAATATCTACGTTTATCTTCAAAAAAAAAATCTACTTTAACTAACTAGATTAGGTTGATGTGATTAAGAGTTAATACCATATGAAATCCTTGAGTATAACGATTTTGACATGTTTAATTCTAAACTTTTAAATTGATCCCATGTGGTCTTTCGACTTACAAATTATTATCATATGTGGTCAAAGTTAATCATGAATTGCCCTTCAACTATAAAATTTTAACCAGTTGTGATCTTTTAGGAGGACCACGGCGGATCACATTTTGAAAAGTTGAGGGACCACAAGTGGTTAACTTGGATCACGGATGATAACAATTTGAAAGTCAAAGGAGTATGAGTGGTCAATTTGAAAGCCTTCCACTACTTCTTTTCTTCCCTTCTTTAATTTGATTCATATTTCTGTCTGAGCAAAGTCATGTTCGCTTGCGATATAGTTGGTGTAAGCTAAGCGTAATTAATTTGTGTAGCATGTGGAAAGTGTACTAAAAATCTTGATTGTACCGTTACCAGACAAATAACGCTTTAAGGCAGTGTTATGTAACACGCCACAAATTCCATATATTAACAAAAAAAAAAAAAAAAGTTCTTTCTTTCAATACAATTAACATACACATTCTGAATAAGACACAAAACCAACTCTACAATTGAGTCAATATACTCAACCGTCTTTTCCATCAATTTCTTTCGTTCTTTTACGTAAATTAGCTATATGCACACAAGTTTACAGCTTCTTTTTTTTTTTTTTTTAAATCCTACTAACTCATTTTTTTTAAATACTACTAAACCTATTGAAGCACAAGAGTCAGTATTGCCTCCACTGAGGCTCGAACCCACCACCTCCCATATGACAAAAACTTGTGTGAGACCGTCTCATCATGAGACGGGTCGAGTCGGGTCACAATGCAAATGTAACACTTATATGTACAAATGCCATACTTATATGCTCAAATATAATATTAATCATGAATAAAATTTTTGTTACTTATTAGGGTAAATGTAATACTTTTAAGGGAAAATACAATACTTTTACATTTCCATTTAAAAATATTACATTTTTCCTCAAAGTATTATATTTGCCCTTATAAGTGAGAGACACTTGTCAACATTACTTATTATGAAAAATGTATTACTTTTTCTCTTATAAATAACAAAAATTGTATTTTTGATTAGTGTTATATTTGAGTATATTAGTGTTTTTGATACCACTGGACCACAAGGTCCTTGGCAAGTTTACAGCTATTAATTAACGTGATTTGTAATAAATATTACAGTACTATTTATACACCGACATCGTAAGTTTTAATTATACTTTTAATCTTTTAATTGAGAACATTGTTATATTTAGACTCACTTATTTGTGATATACATTTAGTCCTTAAGTTTGTAAGTTTGTAGTAAATTAAATTAATAAATTTGATCTCCGACATTAAAGCACCACTTCCGCTAAAACTCTAGAGATCAAATTTGACATTTTACTAAAAATTGAAAAATTAAATATACACTATAAATAATTAAAGGACTAAAAAAAATGACTAAATCAATATTTTGTCCACAAAAGGTGAAAGTCCTGGAAGCCCCCACATCTCGGTCCAAAAGAATGTGGAGGTGGTAAATCAAGATGACGGTCCATTATTTGAGAGAATAAGTGTTTGGTGCCCACAAGGTTGAAGCCACCACATTAAGCGTAAATTCTACATTGTGACTGTCAGGACTCGATCATGCGTCTTTACTCATAATTTGCCATTCAAGGACCAACTAAGTTACCCGTGCATGCAGACAACTAAATCAATATTTTGTTAAGAAACTAAAGATGCCATTTTATTTATTTTAGATTAGGAAAAATAGTCTTTTCTTTCATTGTATTTATACAAAATATAGATTTAATCACTCTGTGTATTTGTCGATGTAAATATTGATAATTAACCGTTTAATTTTTTGTAGGTTAAAGTGTTATCCCGCACCATGAATTATAACGGATTCTTTATGTCGCACTCTGACCTTTCATAGATGTTGTTTCGATTCACAAATCATTATAAGATGGTGGTTTTTGTCCTTTTTACAAGGTGAGGGTTATATTTTGGTTCTTTAACATATTAACAAAAAAAAATTAATGATTTAGAACTGTACAATTTAGGTTTGTCATTATATTGACTAATAATTAAACTCCACATATTTTCCAAAAAAAAATAAATTAAACTCCACATATCTAATGGACTGAAATGATTATTCTATATAAATATATAGACGGAAAATACTATTAAGACCAAAATAAGTTAATAGTTTTACTTTGCTAACAAACACATGTACGATACAAGGTTTGATTCAAACTAAAGACCTAGTTCATATGCAGTCAACCATTTCCGGGCAGTTGAGCGGCTTGGTGCATACACTCTTAATGTACAACAGGTGCATCACAAATCACTCATAAGTGCACCACACCACAATACTTAGTGCACTACCAAAATATATATGGTGCAGGAAATTACCAAAACGTCACTGCATTTTTTCATTAGTGCATCACTTTGTGGTACACCACAGTTCACTCAAAAGTGCACCACACCCCCGCATTTATTAGTGTATCACCGAAATATACATGGTGTAGGAAATTATCAAAATGTCACAGTATTTTTTCCATTAAGTACCATAGCCAACACTTTGTGATACACATATATGGGTCTACCCCGCCCCGCAGGCCGGTCCGAACCGGAATGCTAAATTTGAAATCCATCTCCTACCTAGATAAGAGAAGGAGTGGAACGCGACGAACAAAGCTCATTTTAACTGCTCTACTCATCATGATAGACAGTATAATGATTATTATTCAGGTTTAAAGTGTATCCTATTCTTTAAATAGCTTAATATATTAAGGGTGGTTGTTATATATATAAGATAAGAATAAGTAATTGAGCAGTGGTCTTTTTTCCAAGCTACGCCACCTCTACTCTTCTGTTGCTGCTGTGTTTAGATAGCATAGCAGCATGATATGATGTGTTCATGTCCCACTCACACCCACACCCTAATCTCTTGGGTTTAACCACAACTACTACTAGTGCACTTTGAAAGCTCCCTCTCATCATCCTCTCATCATCCTCTCATCTATACTTGTGCTGCACTTCCAACAAAATTCTCAACAGCACAAGCTTTGAACCAAAGCCACCCACACCCACACCCTTTCTTGCTTCCAGTCCAAGATTACTCACCAACACTTTGGTTATTATTATTATAATTACTATTATTATATCATTTTGGCATACTAATCAAGAAACCGTTGGTGGGGGGTTCCCTTTTTCTTTTGTCTTTTAATGGGTTTCCCTGCTGGCCGCCAGTTTTGCAGAAAGTAAGGTTTCTTGAATCTCCGGCTAGCCGCTAAGGTGCTGTTTTTACTTTCCCGGCCGGCCTTCATGGCAGACCTAGCCGCCGTTCACACCCCGACACATATTGTAAGTTAATTATGCACTCGCGCTTTTTGTTTGGTGCAGTACGGTCGTTTGACACAGTACGGTTTGTGTTGCAGAGAAAGAAGAAGATCATTGGACAGCAAACGAGGGAGGAACTCGAAAGAGAGGTATGGGCCGGCATCATATAATAAAGGATTTTATTTATTATATTTATTTTACATACTTCACTTATATTAGTATATTTCAATAAATGAGTATAACTCAATTGATGAGTCTCACTCATATCACATCCAAAAGTAATTTTTTTTAAAAAATGTTACTCCCTACATTTTATATTTTGCCTCAAAAGAAAAATTTGCAATCACTAATATATTGAAAGTGTGCAATGAGTAGTCGGCACGAGTAGCTCAGTTAGTTTTTGAATGACGGATTATATTGTGGGCAAAATCACAATATCAAACACTAACAGTCATAATGTGAGAGTTTCACCCTCTTGTGGGGTGACTCCTTGTGGAAACTATGCAACTTTTGTGAGCAAGTGTGAATGGGTTATGTTTAGAAAATCTTATTTTAAATAGAATATAATGAATAATTCTCGTATTTGGATGGTCACAGGTTTAATTTTTACCAACGCGTACTCTCCCATTAATTAAACTTGTCACACAAATTTTCCTAGTGCATTTATCTCTCTTGTGTGATTTGTAAATTTTTACACAAAAAATAAATTTACCAGATACACATCTTTAAATACTAATTTCAATTTCCTCATGACCTAAAATACAATATAATGTGGTATATTGTCCAAAATCTAGTAATTAATGTCATACATATAGGTGATGGGTCGCATACATGCACCCTAGTCTATGTTATTGCTGGATTAATGTTCCACATAGATCCACTTTGCGAGGCTAATTGCTTTGCTCATGCTAAGGCTAAACCCTTTTCGTGTTGAGTGCCATACTGGAATGTTGTCTATTAATAGCCAACACTTTATACCATTTCATCTCTGAAAATTAACTCACTTAATAACCAATTCAATCAGCATGCAATTAAATTCTCAACATTCAATTTCTTTAAATATTATTTCCAATAGTGTTTTTTTTTTTTAATTACTTGAAACGATGACAATTTCTTAGAGTTTATGTTATTTTAAGGTTTCTGAGCTTAGTAAAATGCTGGAACATGAACAAAAGGTGCGAGAATTTCTGGATGGTGTTTACCAGCGGAAGAATGCTTCAGCTCTCAGCATCCCAAATTTTCTTCCTCCAAAAGTATGCATTTCTTCATTTCTTTGACTTAATTATTTACATTTGTGTTGTGTTGAATAGTGCTTATTATTTGTTTCAATATTTTAATATAATTAGTTACATGCCTGTCAATGAGGCAATGAGCAATAACTTAGAAGATTACTCTATTGTTATTCTGGATATATACAATCTTTTAGGACATAGGAGTAGTTTTTTTTTTTTTTAAATAAAAAAATGACATATTTGATCAATGAATTATATCTACGAATTTTAGGTGTAAAATGTAATTCCTTAATTATTGCCATGTTTATGTTTTGCCCTTCAGTTATTTTTGAAGTAACGATCATTTTCGGTAACATTTGGTTAGATTTGATCATTTGAATTTGGATGAAAGATCCTTAAAATATTTTGATTTATCTTTCTTCTCCGATCCATGTATCTATATAAGATTCTTACATTTGTTTACTAGCTATTAGGTTGGAAATTGAAATTTTTTTAAATAAGAGTAGGTATTATGTAGGATTGCCATTTTTTTAAAGCTAAAAGGTTATATTTTTATATGAATTCAAATTATTTTAACTAAAAAGTATTACATATATCTCGCGACCTACTCCTCATTGAAATATTTATATGAGAAGAATCTATCATAATATTTTCATGTATATCTTTGTTATTTATGTTTTCTCTTTATTATTGATTTTCCACAAAAATATACATGAAATTTATAGCTGCAATATAACTTAAGGAGCAAATATATATGGCCCTATTTGGTAAATGGCTGTTAGCTGATTGTGTTGGCTAAATATGATTTGTTGATAACATTAGCTGATTGTAGAAAGTTGTTTGGTAGAGTAGCTGTTAGCTGATAGTTGTTTGGTATAATTTCTTTTATCAAAAAGCTAATTGAAAAGGCTGCTTTGAGTAGCCTTTTGAATTTTAGCATTTTGGAGTTGCAAAAAGCTTATTAACCAAACAACTAATAGTGGTCAAATAAACCAAAATTGATTGATAAACTGATTATTTACCAAACACGGCCTATGTCATTTTTGTTTTAATGAGTAAAAAATTATGCAGATGAAGGAGGTTTTGGGCGAGTTGGGCATGGTGGAAAGCGAGATAAGTCGGCTAGAAACCCAAATCACCCAGCTCCAAGCAGAGGTGAAGCAGGAGAAGGAGGCCAAAATGGAAGCTGCAAA